>JAAGKR010006565.1:0-42106 GCA_011419295.1 Clarias macrocephalus
ATTTTTTTTTATAGTTGACAACATAATTAATGGATTGTCATTAGAACCAAGAATTAAAAAAAATTCCTCCACTTCAATGTAATAGTCCCCCAGCATTGAGTGTAGGGAGTTTCCCAGGGGATTTTAAGTGACACAGTTTTTAGGACTTCGGTGTCATGATACAGTAGTTATCACGATAGTGAATTGTACACTGCAATTAAATTCAAATCAGCAGGTAGAGCCAAGGCAAAATAACTTCATGACTCCAGGCACCCTACCGTGAGGCAAAATCAGTGTTTTGCTTTTTGTTTATGTATTCTTGTTGTTTGTGGTGTTGTTTTATGGGTCATTTTCTTTAATTCATTTTTATCAATCTAAAATGTAAATTACATAATTATTTTCCATTAATTAAATTACATGACATAATCTTACATGAATAAGATCCGTCAGTGTGCTGTAGATGACCCGTTCTTTGTGTCAAAAATCATTACCCGTGATGAAACTTGGGAGTATGGGTACAGACCCTGAGACGAACCCACAGTCTTCACAGTGGAAGAGTCCATCATCACCACGACTGAAAAGTTGGGGGCAGTCCGCAGCTCAACCAAGTGCACGCTTATGGTCTTTTTTGTGCATCAAGGATTTATCAATTCACACAGTCAAACAGTCTAATTTTACTGCCAGCTTTTAAGGCATCAAACAGAACTAATTGTGAATTTAATTTTTTTTATAAACTCGCATACTTTAAATAACATTAGTAATGTAAATAAAAACAGGAAGAAAGTAGCATGTTGTATTTGTTAGATAAAATATGAGACCTTATTTGAAATCTTTCAAGCATTATTATTATTTTTTTAATTGTGGAAAAGATTTCTATAGATAAATTGATAAATTGTTATAACTGTTACAACATAATAACAGATGTAATTACAACACAACAACAACATAAAGCTTTTAATATTGCATAAGATTTTCAATGTAATTTTTTCATAGCTTTTATTGAATTGTGCTTTTTAAAGATAAAATCTGTTTTGTATCGCTAAACAACTTTTAAATCCATTGAAGGAATTTTATTTGTGTACATTAAGGAAACCTTGCACTACATGGCTAGCATATTCATCTCTAAACTCTTACATACTAGGGAAAAAATGGATGGAGAGCAAGGAAATTTTTACGAACTTTTGTTAATGGTGGATTGTAATGGTGCAAAATGTGCATGGGTATGTGTGTATTTTTATTTTGATCCAGAGATGTCAGGGTATGCAAACTGAATAATGTGTTCATGTTTTAGATCTCTTTTGGAGTGTTTCTCAGTTTACCTTTTATCCTTGCTTTGTCATTATTTTTATCTTGCCAGATGGCCCTCTTTTACCCCCCTGCCACTAATTTTGTCATTTAACATTGTTTAAGCCATAAATATATATTCTGTCTATATTTGCTCCAAATATCTTGTTATCGACATCATTAACATGACCAATATAATATACATGACAAATTTTGCCACAAGTATCCTATTTTCAAAAATGCCTTTGGCAGCTGGTCAGAGTGCAATGAAAGAATCAATTACCCCAAATGAAGCTGCAGAAAATGTGCCAAGCATACCAAGGAGTCTTCTACAATGTCCCCATTTTACTGATGGTGTAATGTTAAGTGCATGGGCTTTATTTCAAATAAGGAGGCTATAGTGTACTTTATGCAATAGTTAGTTGATTGTAAAATGTCATAAGTTTAATTTCATTGATATATAGCATAATAGCACTGGAACATTTATCTATATGTATTACTCTACTTTACAGGTGTTCTAATAATCATTAATCCCTGAACAAGGGCACTACTTGGTGTGTGGAACAAGGGATTCTAACCCCTACATAACACACTAGCTTTATGTTTTATGCTATTTGGGATCAACCCTGTTAGTTAGAGCAGTTAGTTCATGACTTTGACCATCTTAACCATGCTGATATTCAGTACAACATCACTCTCTCTTTCTTGTGATATTGCTTCATTAACTATTCATCTAGATATTATTTTAAAGCAAGTTATAACTCTGGAGGCAGTTTAACAAAAGGTGAATTGCAATTATTTCTCACAGCAAGTTGCATTCAATTGTATCTCACAGCTAGTTGTATCCAATTAAAATCCATACAAAAAATTTAAACAGTCATCTGGCTCTTAAATATAAATGAGTGGATAAAATGGACAGTTCATTGATTGACCTAAAGAACAAATGTTTGGATTGAAAAATTCTGAGAATGGATGCTAAGGGAACTTAAACAAAAGAAACAAGAAAAATATGATTTACTGTAGTTGACTGCAGCTATATGAAAAGAATACAAAATCATATCTTGGACAGCTGATTCATCAAACAGTATGAACTATGACTGTTAATGTGTGACAGAGTACTATACCAGGTACCATAATTTTGGACACAGCTCTGGGATTCCAATTTTGATGATTAAATTTGATTCTCTGGTTTTCTTTCCACTGTGTATGTGTGTGTGTGTGTGTGTGTGTGTGTGTGTGTGTGTGTGTGTGTGTGTGTGTGTGTGTGTGTGTGTGTGTGTGTGAGAGAGAGAGAGTTGTTGTTCTTTGATGGGCTGAATTCCAGTGTGGATTCCCAGCTCTCATCCAGTGATATCTGCGCTAACATGATGTCATGACAGGATGCAGAGAGATCATGTAGTTTTCACTGCATGGTTGCACAATCACGTTTTGTATAAGCAAGTACTGTTTAGGCAAAAGCAACATAAATGCCTCCCCCGCCCCGCCCTTTTTAAAATTGTTTGTTTGGTTGGTTGTTTGTCAGAAGACAGCATTAATGTCTTTGCAAATATTGCTGCACATTTTTTGTTTATGGTGTACATTTTCATGTTCTTGACTGTGAGGTAAGAGTGAAATTCAATGTTTTAATAACATTCTCAAATTGTTAAAATAACGACAGTCAAGATAACAAGACTAATTAAGTGAAATGCTATACAAGCATTTCAATATTTTAGTAAAAAGTCCTTTACTCATCAGAACTTGCTGCATCCAGCTGGGCACAGAGTCAAAAAGACATCTGCAGTTCTCTGGTGTAACTTGTTCAATCCATGCCTGCTTCATTACTTCCTGAAGATCATATACAGGAAGGTGGCACACATCTTCACAATTCACTTGAGAATTGACTAGTTTTAGGCATTTTTGTATAGAGGTGGACACTTTCAAAAAGTAAAAGTCCTGTACCACATTTGTGAATTCGAATGATTACGCTTCTTTAGCCAGATACTGTAGGCTAGATTAATTAGTGACACCACTGTTATAATACATAGCATATGCTATATCTTAATACTTTTGGCCACTATTGTATATACAATCTGAAATAATGAAGACATGGATGACAGATATTAAAATTAACATCTAAATTCCATTAACAAGCATTTATATTACAACCTGAGAGCTTGAGACATATATACACTTTTCTACCAGATGGTAAAAATGTATTTGTATGCAATTTCAGAATTTCTTTATTACTGTTCTATGGTGCCAATTAGCACAGCAATACTTTTACGGAAGGGGCCTGGTGTTTGGCCAAATTAAGGATTTTTCTCCTTTAATTTGCTTCTGAATCACCACGGTGAGGTCACACACTCCTACAGCCCCTGTAGTCATTAAAGTCCATCTTAACCGGACACCGCAGTAGCCTACCGGAGACCATCTCATCTGTCTTATAACTTTAAGACGATTACAAAATGCATAACTGTCCTCTGAATAGTGTCTGCAGGAGTGTAAAAAAACTTACCTATTATTATTATTATTATTATTATTATTATTATTATTATTATTATTATTATTATGGATAATGCATAGTGAAAGCAAGAGGGGGTGAAGGATTTTTTTTAAGTATATACAGTATTATACATATACTGTATATACACACTTTATTTCTTCATTATACAGTATACTAGGCAAAAGACTTTATGCACAGGAACAATAACTGCAATAGCACCAACACCAACAATTAACAGCAATTAAGTTATTGCATTGATTAAATACATTTCTCATGATTTAACTTTTACATTACACAAAGAAAGGCTGTTGCTTTCTCGGGGAAACATCAGCAGAAAAAAAGCTGAAATTCCAGCCCTGTCAGTTGAAATCAGTTTTGTATGTTGACTGGCTCATCTGGCAATTTACTTAGGCAAAAATAACACTTACTGTACCCTCTTTTGGATTGACAACTTGTAGCAGAGTACAATGCTGTTAAAATGTCGAGCTCCTTGTGAATGTAATGTTTTCTCAAAGTGGTTTGTCCACTCCAAACAAGATCAAAGTGTATGTTACATACTGAAGATTATACTCCCTGGAATTACTGTTAATATAACTGAATGATACACCATATTAAGGATGACTCCTGGTCACCTGTGAAAGCTCCCCAAAAACCAATAAAAGGTTTGGAGTTGAAGAGCCACCCTGGGCTTATGAGTACATTCAGGAAATCCTAAAACTGGTGCTGGTTATTTCGAAACCCATTTTTCTTCTGAAGTGTCAGATGCTCTGAAAAATGGTGTATATCTTACCATATGTTTAGTCATAACATCTGGGGAAAAAGGGAATAATCTTTCTTACTAAATGTCTTAACTTTACTTCCACTTGCAAAATAGTGCAATGCTGTTGTGACATGTTGCTTTCCCTGGTGACTGCTTTAGAGATGTCAGAATTACAGGGTCCCTTGATACACTGCTTATTTCACGCTTATTGGTGCTGGTTTGATAGCATGCTGTTTGTCTAATTACTTTATTTCTACTTATTATGGACCAGTAAAAGCTTCATGTAGTTCATTTGTATACTTACAAGTGTAAAATCTCTAGTTCCACACTTTTATTCTGTTGTTGAGCGTATCCTTGTTATAATCAGTGACAGGATCCCTCCGTTATCAATGACAAGTGATGACAATTTACATTTTTTTGATGCAGCGTTTTAGACCTTCCACAAAAGGGCACCTTGATAACTTTACAACGAATGAACAAGTGTATGACATAAACCTTTTCAAATTATCATTGTGATTGAAGAGTGGCACAACATCTGGCTTTTCAAGGACTAATAAGTGCCTGACTTAGGAGCACTATTCCCATGGAGATTATAAGAACTTTCCTCAAAAAGGAGGAAAACAGGAACCATGATGAAACAAAAACCATGAAGAGAAACCAGCAGCAGCCTTGTCCTTCGCTATTCTCAACAATTCCCTAATTCCTGAAAAAGAGCCCTGTATGTGTTAGAATGCATAAATAACAGAAAACAGCAAAGTCTGGCAAAGGCAACCAAGCCTATGCATGAATAGCAGTAGGTGTGTGTTTATGTCTGTGCTTAAAGTTTGTAAATCCTTACTGTGCACGCAGAAAAGATGTTCCATAGCATCAAGCCCTAAAACTTCAATGTTTTCTACACTAAAATGTACTATAACGTACTATATACCAAAAAAGTACAGCATACTTTTATTATTTCATTCATTAGCTTTGATTATGGCATGCAATGTGGTGGCCACATTCATGTATGAAAATGATTCCCAATTTCTGAAATATGTCCATGGAAGAGAAAACTCCACTGATGTGAAAACCTGGTCATTCAGTACATTTAGGCCATCATGGTCATTCATCTTATTGCCACATAACCTTGCTGAGCCTAGAACTAACCAACAGAAGCAACCCAAAATCATAAGCCTCCAGAGGCTTGTACCGTGGCCACTATGCATGATGGGCGTATCGCTTCTTGCATTACCTTTCTTACCCTAATGCACCCATCACTCAATCTGGACTCATCAGACCACATAGATTTTTTCTATTGCTCCAAATTCCAAGTCCACGCGTCCTTTTTTCTTATTAGTGAAGTGGTTTTCTGTTTAGTCCCAAACCTGAAAATTCTCATTGAATCGTGTGTGTGTGTGTGTGTGTGTGTGTGTGTGTGTGTGTGTGTGTGTGTGTGTGTGTGTGAGATACCTCAAGCATTTAAGTGATTTCTGGTCATTCATGCTTTTTTTCACCGTTCTTACATCAATTCCAGTTATTTTAATCTTTCCTTTGCTTGTACTGTATGTAGTCCAATCATTTGACTCTTCTTAAACAACTCAGGTAAAATTCATACCATTTTGAGTTTTTTCTCTGCATCTTTGGAGAACCTTGCTACTGTCTTTGAAACTAGCCCATTATGCTGGTATTCTCATTAGCATTTTCTTCATAAAAGTTCATAAAAAAATTGCAGATAATCATGTATAGACCATTTGACATAAAATAAAGATTAAAGTTTTAAACTTGTATTAAAATGTTTTTTTTTTTTTGCTTCACAGATTAAATGTAGCTTTAAATGGATAAAATATACAACATATACTAGAATTGGTAAGTTGCTGTGGACTCTTTGGCCCTTCACATCACACAACCTCATCATTAATTATTTTAATGCCACATGCCACTGTTTTATTTTTCATTTTAACAGTTTTCTTAACTAAATAATATTTCTGTTATATGATATGAAGTAGCACCATTGTGGCTTAGTGGACCACTGTTGCCTCCTATCTCCAGGATTAATGGGTTTTAATCTCACTTTCATGTGTTTTAATCTCATCTTCAGTGTTGTAAGCATGGAGTTTGCATGTTTTCTGTGATTGATGGGTTTCCTCTGGGTACTCTGGTTTACTACCACAGTCCAAAGACCTGGGCCCATATTCACAAAGCTTCTTAAGCCTAAAAGTTGCTCCTAGTGATGAAATTCTAAGAAAATTCTTAGAATTATGACATTTTCTTAGAATTTTCTCTTAAATTTAGGACTAATCTTAGTAAAGATTAAAATGATTCATGAAACATGTTAGCCCTAAAAACAGATCCTAAGGTAAAGAGTAGAGAGGAGGACTTTTAAGAGGCTTAAGAGTTTCTATAGCAGAGGACAAAATGGTGTGAAGAAGAACTATTCAACTATTCACTGAATGTAAAGACTGCTCTGTAATCATGTAAATTGGTAAAAGGTGAGTCATTTTTCTCCCATCAATCTAAAATGGATTACAAGTAATAAAACTTGGTATGATAAATAAATACAATAAATAAATGCAAGCACTTTAATATAGTTACTGCTATATGAAATGCTTCAAAAGTAGACACATTTTCAACATTTGGTGTTTTATTTAACTTTAAGTTATTTAGCCTATAATTGAAACTTTGCATGAAGTTGACTGCATTATTATACCATTTGTTTATATACAAACATTATGATTTCACTGCCACAGTCCTTGGATTGCTGCATCATACCTAGCAATCGGGTCAACCACACCTCCTCACTAAGAGAAATGTTTTTGTACCTTTCTTAGTCTGAGTTGCTCTGAGAAGTTTCCTAAATCACTTTTAATCTGGAGAATTCTAAGAAGCTTTGTGAATACTTATAATAATAACTTTCCTGGGATAGGCTCTAGGTACCCTGCAACCCTACATAAAATATATACAGTATATATACACTGTACATACACACACACACACTATAGATTATACAGTATAGATTATATAAAGTTATATGGTTTTGTGGGTTTTTTTTTGTTGTTTATTTTTTTTATCATTGTTTATTTTCTTGCACCTCTATTTGGGACTGACATTAACACCTGCAGCTTTTTATACTGAGATGATTCAGACATTCTGAGCGATTTATGGAGCAAGTCCTGAACACCAGTCAATGAATTCAGTGCTGTCTGCTATGCTGGATTCCATCATTTCACATTTTCAATTGAGTCCTTCCTATCCTGACAAATAGGCTGAATAAACTGTCACAGAGGATAAAACTCAATCTACTGGCTTTTCAGGCCCACCCAAGTGGATGCTCTGCTTGTCTGGCTGGTGAGTGCTGGGTTTACATTTGTTCCTTTTTGGAATTTTGTTTTGTTTTTAGACACTCTAAAGTCAGAGCATTTAGTCAATGTTAAATGAGTAAATAAGTGAAGATTTGTAATCACTTGCACTCTTTTTTGAATGCATTCATCTCTCTCTCTCTCTCTCTCTCTCTCTCTCTCTCTCTCGCTCTCTCTCTGTACATGCATGTGTGCAGCATCAGGTAATATGGGCTTAGACATAACTTTGAAAAAGTATTCAAGAGACAACTCATGAATGATACATCTCTTCTCTCATATTAACACAACAGAGGAGCAATCTGCTGAATCAAGCTGTGCAAATTTGGAGGCAGTCCAAACAAGAATTTTAAAGGACGTTTTGTGTGTGTGTGTGTGTGTGTGTGTGTGTGTGTGTGTGTGTGTGTGTGTGTGTGTGTGTGTGTGTGTGTGTGTGTGTGTGTGTGTATGTATGTGTGTGTGTGTGTAATCAACATTACAGCAGACAAGTGGTTGCAAATGGTGTCTGCTCTCCAAACAACAAGAGAGTAAAAGGGAAGGTGTCACCAACAAGCACTGTGGGAGGAAACCTACCAAGCCCGAGGGGAAGATGCAAACTCCATGCACCCAGACCCAAAGCAGGAATTGATCCCCGACCCTGGAGGTGCAGGGAGACAGTGCTAACCACTAAGCCACCGTGAGGCCCCATTAACAAAAGTAATTGAAAAAAATAATAGAACTTTAGCAAGCGTATGTGTGTTTGTGCGTGTGGGGGTATACATGAATATCACACTTTTTGGCCTCATATGGGAGAACTAAGAAAGCTGGTGAATAAATCTGAACCTCTGTCAGTCCTGAGTGTTTTTCTAAGGTTTTTGCTCTGAAAAGTCTAAAGAGAGGCTGGTGAGAAATTGCTTATATACGCTTTTAAGCAGCTGGAGTTAAACCATTTCATACAACCAGTTTTATACACTTTCATTCACAACATGAAATATCATTAGAACTGTTCAAAACAGAGAGAAAGCTGCTTAGAGAAAAGACACGCACTGCTAGAGAAAGCCTTTAATTCCTTCAGATTGCTTTCCTTTTGTAAATTCCATGCTTTAGGGCAAACACTGCAGTTCTGCCTCTGTTGCGTATGATATATTAGCTCTTGAAAAGAGAGTTGCAGTGTAGAACGATGACAGATAATGAAGCATGGAACATTTCCTAATGTTAATGTTGTATCTGAGTAGCTAACAAAGATAGATAGACCAGAAGAGTAGAATGTTCTTTTTAAATTGTTTGAAATACTTCTTAAAACAATGGCTCCCGTATTACTGGGTCACTGTGTTAATTTACAATTTGCAAGCAATACATTTTCCATAAATTCTGCAAAAAACATGCAAAAGAAACATAACGTGTGTGTGTGTGTGTGTGTGTGTGTGTGTGTGTGTGTGTGTGTGTGTGTGTGTGTGTGTGTGTGTGTGTGACAGTAAAACTATTAGCCAGTTTGAGTGAGATTAAGAGCTTCATGTTTCTGCATTTATATTGGTTACAAGAATTCAGTTTTGTCTGTTATTATTATTTACATCATGTTTAAATTCAGTTTAGAAGACCCAAATTTATATATTTCTTTTCCCCTTTCAGTTCCCTTTAGATAACCCACAGGAAACATGGTATTATTATTATTATTATTATTATTATTATTATTATTATTATTATTATTATTATTATTATTATACACACCCAGCCACTGGGGTTGCACTAGCCAATGCACTGGTAGTACCTGACATAAGCCCAGATGAAAAAGTAGGAAAAGCATCCAGTGTTAAACCTACAGTATGCCAAATCAAATACAAAAAAAAAAAAAAACAGCATGCCTTGTGTAGTAGAAGAACCTTTAATCTCGATTTTTTGTGCCTCTACCTCTGACATACGGTTTTTGCAGCCTGTATATTCTAAAGCTGTGATGAAATGCACCACTGGGACATGTTTATGGTGTAATCGCAAAGTTTAATCACCAAGGATTACCATGTGAGTTGCAGATAAATAGAGATGCTGAGAAGTAGTCAGACTGATTGAACTACTTAATGACATCAATACATGGCCCTCTATATTTTATGACCAATTGTACTAGTCCAAAATTAATGCTTGAGATTGTGGCGCTGTAAATTCTCAGCATTTTCATGACAGTTGCACAGACAGTAACCTGGCAAAGGGCAGCACATTTGTTACAAACAGAGAGAGAGAGAGAGAGAGAGAGAGAGAGAGAGAGAGAGAGAAGGTGCATTTTTACTAAGGAGATTTTGTTACAAATTGCTTTGCAAAATATCAGGTAAGAATTAAATTAAAATCTCTAACAATAAAAATCAATTTATAACATTATCAATATTTTTTCGTTATGAGCAAGCTGGGGTGATGGTGGCAAAGACAAACTTCCTGGGATAATATGAAGAAGAAACCTGGAGAGGGAATCCATCCTCATTTTGGGAAATTATCCTTTTAATTTCTTTTCATTATCATTGTGCTGTATTGTCAGAAGAGTAATTATAAAGCAGGAAATATATATATATAATTTTTTTTTATTTATTTTTTTTACTTACTTTGACTCGGGTACAAAACTACTGGACTATTGGACTACTGATCGGAAGTTCCCAGGTTCAAACCCCAGCACCACCAAGTTGCCACTTTTGGGCCCTTGAGCACTCAATTGCTCAGATGTAAAAAATGTAATAAAATGTAAGTCACACTGGAGAAGGGTATTTGCCAAATGCTCAAATGTAAATGTACAAAAAAAAAATTCTATTTTTTATTTTATTTAAGTGACCTCTGAGAAATATCTGAGTATAATTCACCACATTAGCCTAATAGCAGTAGATTAACATGAACGTGTCAAAGGCAGTAAACTCCATTAATGGTCTCACATCAGCACATTTGAACAATCAAACAGGTTATGGTTAATGCAAGGGGATTTTATAACCAAGCAGGGTTTTTCTTTTGATTTCATTTGTGTTAAAAATCCAGCACACATTAGAAATCCTATAGGAGAACTGGTTACCATTTCAGCTCTCATTACTCCACTTGCTCTCCACTGGAAATATCCAATCTGCGCAATCAGCAATGAGCTATCCGTCAGGGGCCTGTTGGGAGCAACACACTGATCGCAAATGTCAGGAGGGAAAGCTTTGGGTCTCTGCCTGCTTATAAAGGGGATAAATTCTGAGTGAGCCAGTAATAAAGGAACGACTTTATCGCCACCGTTTCTGCTCACTTATCTATAATTCAGAGACCAATGCTGACTTTTAGTGAGCAAGCTTATTAAAGCTCGTATCTCAGGCACGTCATGGACAGCCCATTAGGTGGAAGGGGTGGAGCCTTTAAATAGCTGTAAATCACATTCTCATTGGCCAAGCCTGTGATGTGTAAATCAGTATTAATGGCCTTAGATAAACCTGCCATCATGGCCAGAAGGTCACTGCA
This sequence comes from Clarias macrocephalus, assembly GCA_011419295.1. Classification (NCBI taxonomy): domain Eukaryota; kingdom Metazoa; phylum Chordata; class Actinopteri; order Siluriformes; family Clariidae; genus Clarias; species Clarias macrocephalus. The sequence goes on from JAAGKR010006565.1 coordinate 11,276, forward strand.
TTCATAAAGCCATTCTTTAAGGAAATTATTTCATTAATTGATCATCACAGCTCAGTCAGCCAAACAAGTCAAACTACACTAAAATTGCGAACATTTAGTAATCCTAAAAAAAAACTGTGATATAATCACTGTCTGCTATTATTAGAAACACTTATTAATTCCTGAAAATAATAAAATCAGGAAAGCATATACAGTAGCAGCATTACAATGCATAAACTCATGCATCACCTTTTTACCCCATTTCTTTAACTGGCCAGTTTTGGTGAGCCTGTGTCCACTGCAGCCTCATACTTTTGTTCTTGAATGATTGGAGAGGTATATGATATGGGTTTCTGCTCTCGTAGCCCATCCATCTTAAGGTTTAACATATTATGCTTTTTTAAATTTATTTATTTATTTTTTGCTCACCATGGTTTAAAAAGTGGTTATCTTTGCAGCCTTTTGTCAGTTTAAATCAGTTTAGCAGTTCTCCTCTCATGTCAGTCATTTCCGCATGCACCACTTCATCATCAGATCACTAGATGTTTCTGTCTTACATACCATTTTTTATGAACACTCGAGACTGTCATGTGTAAAAATTAACATAGCTGCATGGTTTCTGCATGGTGTGTTTAGTGGCTTGCAAAAAAACTTGCTTCCTGTCCTGTGTGTATGGAGTTTGCATGTTCTTCCGATGTTTGGTGGGTTTCCTCCTGACAGCACCCACAGTCCAAACATATGCAATCTAGGTTGATTGACATTTTCAAAATTGGCTGTAGTGAAAGACTGTGTGTGTGTTTGCACTCTTAAATGTGTCGGCACTCCATCAAGGGTGTACCCCACCTTGTGCTCTATGGCTCTTGTGTATAGGGTCCAGCCCCCCCACAACCCTCCAGTAAATACTGTATGCCTATACCTACTGGTATAGGTAATGGATGGATGGTAAAAAGTTATACTCTGAAGTGCGGAGTTATTAGTTAACTGTAATTATTAGTAGCTATACTGTACATCCCCATCACCCAGGGAATGTTTACCTAAATATTAAGCCCCTGGTGTTTTGTTCCAATCATTTCATATGTTTTTCCCCAATGACCCAAAAAATGAGACTTGCTATATTATATATATCTAGTATAATACAAACACAATCAATCACATTACAACAAAGCAGAATATTGATTTTAATCCAAAATATATTGATATAAGGCAGGTAGCAAAAGTGTTATGAAAGAGACAGATAAGATGTTATTCTGCTCAGAGGAACACCCACATCACACACCACGAGTGCAGCATTTATGTTGTACAAACACAACCCCAACTAGACTACTCTCTGCTTATCCATTACGGTGCCAATTTCCAATTTCACCCAATGAGGCAATCATAAGTGCAGTTACCAAGAAGTCAAACACAAATCACATAACACACACATTATTAAATGAAACAGGTAATCTCCACCTGTCAACATGCATTCTCTTTATGACTTAAATGCTATTTTGGCCTTTTTTTGTAAGTTTTATACTCATCTTTCCAGGGCAAGGATTATATTTGCAACGGAATTTATCTTAATGTGCTCAAATATTACTTGTCAGTTCACTTCATCAGAGAAAATAAAGCCCTAATCAAATATGAAAGCAACTCTAACAGTGTAAGCAAGTTGCTATTCATAAAAATGAAAGATGGAAAATGAGTTTTTCTGTATTATCCGCACTATATTTCACTATATTTCCCAGTGTGTGCACTGCAGATGTTTTGGCCTGGGAGATAAATATTCATTTCTCACAATATAAAAATAATTTAAAGAAAATACACATTGGAGGTCACATGGGGATGTACTTTATACAAGTTCTAACCATGTTAGTTGCAGTTTATTTTAAATAATATTTAAATTTGGCTCAATACCATTTCATAAAAATGAATAAAAAAATCAATTGCTGCTATTGCAATCAGCATTTTCTTTTTTGTTGTGTTTACAGTGTCAGCACCATGCACAGCAAAGCAATTAAAGACTGGTTTCATATATTATTTAAACTTGTAAATTATTTAGCTACATAGGTAAAGAATTTAACATAGATGTTGATTTAGGTGTTAGCATGAGCCACAGGCACAGTGTGTATATCCAATTATGTGCGAAGTAATATTTTTATATACAGTATAATATAACCAGCAATTATATAAAAGTCATGACCTCTGTAACGTCTTTCATGACTGATCATGTCTTTATTGTGGGAGGTCTTTTCTTGTCCGAGCATGTAAATCAAATTCTAGTCTGTGGTGTCACTTGACTACAGTCAAGTAGTCCTTTTGTAAATTAATCAAAATAATAATACCTGCTATTGACAATTTCTCATGTGCAAAGTTATGTCACTCACACCAATGCAAATACCACCACAACACACACCCACACACAAACATGTCATCATTCACACTATACATATAAATGATTTAACTGTCATCCTGTGTACACACTAGAAAATAATAAAACAACAACCGACCATTCAGATTTTATTTATGTGCACCATGGCATTTTAGACAAAGTGACACAGTGACAAGCAGCATTTTTTCAATTCAATGCAAGTTAGACATGATGCAGTAAAGCGACAAACCATGGATATTTTATAAAATAAAAACAGTATAAATAATAATTCGACTGAGGGTTGAGGCTATCGGGAAATATGACAGTTACTATTTTGAAAAAGGGCTTATGTTTAAAAGGTGAGTAAAATATTTGTTCAATGCCCCCCAAAAAATCACGCTCTTATATTTGTTTGACTGACTTAACTTTTATTGTGGTGTAAATTCTCCATGGTGTTGCAGCTGCATAGCACAGATGTTTATATATATATTGTAAAGCTTGTTGTAGTGGGCACTGGGTCACAGACACACAGACACGCAGGTGCGGTGCAATAAGCGTGCTTTATTATACAATTAGTGAAACTCACACACTGTCTTTCTTTTCCTCGGTTAAGTTACTCGCTGTCATAACCACAGGAAGGCAGAGGGGAGCAGAAAACCCAGCCCGTGGATAATGCTTCTGGTGGGTCGTAAGAGTGAGCCGCCGGAGCTTAGAGCTCGTTCCTGAAAAGAGTGCGTGTTGTCTGGACAGCCCGTCAGCATTGCCATGTTGTGCACCAGCCCTACTCACATACAGAATCGGGTGTTCCTCCCCGTTAAATTCTTGTGACAGGACGGCTCCCAGCCCCGTCTCCGAGGCATCGGTGTGTACGCTGAATGGTCTATCAAAGTCTGGGTTCCGGAGAACGGGAGCACTGGTGAGGTGGGTTTTTAGACGTTCAAATGCGTTTTCTGCCTCTTGTGTCCAGTGTAGCTTTTCTGGCTGTCCCTTTTTCAGGAGGTTTGTGAGGGGTGCTGCAATAGAGGAGAAATTAGGCACAAATCTTCTGGAGTAATTTGCTAGTCCCATAAAAGCACGTACCTGTTTTTTTGATGTTGGACGTGGGTACTTACAGACCGCCTCAACCTTTTTTTCTTGGAGTTTCAGGAGGCCCCGCCCGATTCGGTACCCTAGGTACTGTGCTTCGGTTAGCCCCAAGAAACACTTTTTTGGGTTGGCTGTTAACCCCGCTTTTCGAAGCTCTTGTAAGATTTCCTGCACATGGAACAGGTGTTCGTCCCAGCTGCCCGAGTGAATGACTACATCGTCTAAATAACCCACCGCGTATGGGCGGTGTTTTTGGAGCACGATGTCCATTAGTATTTGAAATGTGGCGGGGGCTCCGTGGAGTCCGAAGGGGAGGACTCTGTACTGCCAGTGTCCTTGTTCAGTGCTAAATGCCGTTTTTTCCTTTGCCTCTGGTGTCAGGGCCACCTGCCAGTATCCCTTGGTTAGATCGAGCGTGAAAATGAACCTAGCTTTACCGAGCCGGTCGATCAGGTCATCCACTCGTGGCAGTGGGTATGCATCGAATTGTGATATCTGATTGAGACGTCAGAAATCATTACAAACACGGATTGAACCGTCGGGTTTGGGCACTGTCACAATGGGGCAAGACCAGGGACTAGTTGACTCCTCTATAATGCCACACTGAAGCATATTCTTTACCTCTGCTTCAATGGCATGGTGACGGGCCTCCAGGGCTCGGTACGGTCGTTGACTAATGACGGCTCCAGGAGGTGTTTTGATATTGTGTCGCACCAGATGTGTGAGCCCCGGGTCGGTGGTGAACACGTCTTGGAACTGGTCCAGCAGCTTGTTCAGATCTTGGTGTTGCGCCCCGTTAGCTCCTGTCCGCGTTGTACTGTTTCGCGTGCTAGAGAAGAGGGGGAGAGAGCGGCAAGAGCTGAAATGCGTGGTAATGGTTCAATCCACCTTTTAAGCATATTTATATGGTATAGCCCAGTGCACTTTCTCTTACCCGGCTGCTGCAGATGGTAGTTCACGGGCCTGACGCGCTCGGCGACTGTATAAGGAACTGCTTCTGGATAGCGGGTGGCGTACCCACGACAACTAATATATACTCATGTCCTTTTGCTGATTTTGGAAGCGGGCCGACTAGATCCATCCCTATTCGCTCAAACGGAACACTTATGATAGGTAACGGAATCAGTGGGGTGGGGGGCGGCTTTCGGCGGGCCGTTTTTTGGCACTCTGGGCAGCGCTGGCAGAAGTTTTTCACCTCGGTGTCGAGCCCCGGCCAGTGAAATCTGTCTTTAATCTTTTCAATTGTGTTTCTCTCCCCCAGGTGTCCGCCCAGCGGGTGTGTGTGTGCTAGGTGCATCACTGCATCGACTTTCCCTTGCGGAGCGACTAATAAATCTCCCGGCTCTTCCCTTCTGCTTGTGCGGTAATATAATAATCCATTTTTTATTAGAAAGTAGGATGCCGGTAGTACCTTTGTAGCGTCCTTTTACCCTCTATCTCTTGTACTTGTCCCCAGCAGTGTTTCAACCGCGCATCCTCCCGCTGAAGCTGTGCAAAATTGCCACCTCTCTGTACCTGCTGAGACAGGGGGATAAAGAGATTAGTTTGTGAACTCAACTCACCTTCTGCTTCAGCATCTTCTGCGGTCTGCGCGGGCCACCCTTGCTTTCGGTTTTGGTTTTACTTGTCTTTCTCCTTTGTTTTCTTTCCGGCATGTGTCCGGGCCAGTCTCTACCTAGGAGAAGAGGAACAGGTAAATTAGGCATAATCCCAGCTATGATGGAGTACTTCCCTTTTTGGTCCTCCACAGTGAATCGTGCCGCCGGAACCTCTCGTCTCCATGTACACACGTAATTGGGAGGGGCCCGCAGGATTGTGCCCCAGCTGGCACGACAGAAGGGCGCACCAGGGTGACGGCACTCCCAGTGTTGATCAGCGCTGGGAAGGGGGCCCCGCCGACTCGAACCCAACGGGTAGGTGCTGGAAAGCTCCCATCTCTTTTGTGGGTTTCTGCTCAAAGACCCCTAGAGGAGGATGATCGGGTGAGCTCCGGTGCAGTAGGCATTGGCTCATCCTGCGGCGTTTCCGGACATGGTGCTCTTTGGAAGGCTTCGCGTCATGGGGGTGGGATATAACGGGGTGGGCTTTTTTCCGGGAATCGCTTTCTCTCAGGAGCTAGTGACAGTGTAGCTAGAGCACACTCCAGGGCCACGGTCATCTCACGTAGGGAGGATGGGGCTCTCATACCTACAGCCTTCCTCTCCTCTCTTGGCAAGGTGCGCATGATCTTATCTTATCACTCTTTCTGTGCCCTCGTTCACCAAAAGTATTTCGGGTTGTAACCACCGGGTGGCAAACATAAGCGGTCAAGCTGCGCTCATGGTGGTGTTTGAGGATCGTATGTCCAACGATGAAATTCCAGTGCGGCCTGTGTGCTTGATAGGCCACAGTGGGCTAGAATTTTTGCCTTCAACAGGTCATATTCTTCTGCATCATCTGCGGTCAGAAAGGGAACCAGGATAGAAGTCCACTCCCGTTTTGGCCAGCCTTCAAGTCCGGCGGTTTTCTCGAATGTCTGGAGATATGCTTCGAGATCGTCATGCGGTGTGAGCTTTTGAAGTAAGTGTTGGGCTTCCTTGCGAGGGTCTGGAAGGGGTATATCCCGTCCTCCTCGCTGCTGTATTCGCGTGAGCTCTGCGGTAGTGATTTAGAGACCCTGCGTGAGCTGTTGCAGGATGTTCTGCTGTTGAATACTGGTCTCCAGCAGGTGTCCCAGGTAATGTTCCGGAGAGCGTCGCCCCTTTGTGCCCGCTTTCTCCACCAATGTAAAGCTTGTTGTAGTGGGCACTGGGTCACGGACACACAGACACGCAGGTGCGGTGCAATAAGCGTGCTTTATTATACAATTAGTGAAACTCGCACACGGTCTTTCTTTTCCTCGGTTAACTCGCTGTCATAACCACAGGAAGGCAGAAGGGAGCAGAAAACCCAGCCCGTGGATAATGCTTCTGGTGGGTCGTGAGAGTGAGCCGCCGGGGTTGGCACGGAGGCACGGTGTGGCGAGCTCGCAGGGGCCTTAGAGCGCAGGCTCCTTCTTGGCGGTATCCTCGGACAATAACCCCCTCTGGTGTCAGAATCTGTAAAAGAGGAAGAGAAACCATATAAGTCAGACGACAGCTCCCCTCCACCGGCATACGCCGCAGGGGTCCCCTCCTTTGGAGCGATTAACAGGTAAACGGTGGCGCCCCGCCTCCTTTTTTGGTCTCCTAGAGTTATTGTTTCCTCTTATTTTTCGGAGGTGGCTTTGTTTAGGTGAGTGAGGAAGTTTTTCCTTATTGTGTGCACTGGGTGCCAGCCCGTCGCCACAATATACAGTACAGACCAAAGGTTTGGACACACCTTCTCATTCAAAGAGTTTTCTTTATGTGTTCTGTAGCCCAAACAAGTCTCTTCTCCTTGTTGCCTGTCCTTAGCAGTGGTTTCCTAGCAGATATTCTCCCATGAAGGCCTGATTCACCCAGTCTCCTCTTAAGAGTTGTTCTAGAGATGTGTCTGCTGCTAGAACTCTGTGTGGCATTGACCTGCTCTCTGATCTGAGCTGCTGTTAACCTGCGATTCCTGAGGATGAACTTATCCTCCACAGCAGAGGTGACTCTTGGTCTTCCTTTCCTGGGGCGGTCTGCATGTGAGCCAGTTTCTTTGTAGCGCTTGATGGTTTTTGTGACTGCACTTGGGGACACTTTCAAAGTTTTCCCAGTTTTTTGGACTGACTGACCTTTATTTCTTAAAGTAATGATGGCCACTCGTTTTTCTTTACTTAGCTGCTTTTTTCTTGCCATAATACAAATTCAACCTCTTTGAATGAGAAGGTGTGTCCAAACTTTTGGTCTGTACTGTATACAGTCTTAGGCACCCCTTGATAAATAACAAATTTTTTTGATTTTTTTATTGAAAAGATTTTACCACAGTTTCTCTAGGAAATTGAAGAAATGCACAATATTTTCAGCAAACATTGATGCATAGTTACTTTTTAGGTCATTAATTGAACAAAGATAATAAAAAAAAAAACATTATTGTGGCACTGTGCAAAAGGTTGGGCACCCTACATAATCAGTACTTAGTAACACCTCCTCTGGCAGATATCACAGCTTGCAAACACTTTTTATAGCCAGCTAAAAGTCTTTTAATTCTTGTACTTGGGATTTTCTCCCATTCTTCCTTGCAAAAGTCTTATAGTTCTGTAATATTCTTTGGTTGTCTTGCATGCAAAGCTCTTTTAAGATCTACCCACAAATTTTCATTGATGTTTAAATCAGCTTGCGTCTCTTGAGGTTTCCCATAGTGGATTTTGAGGTATGTTTAGGATTATTGTCCTGTTGTAGAAGCCATCCTCTCTTCAGCTTCAGCTGATTTACAGATGGTGTGATGTTTGCTTCCAGAATTTTCTGGTATTTAGTGGAATCCATTTGTCCCTTCACCTGTGCAATGTTTCCTGTGCCACTGGCTGCAACACAACCCCAAAGCATGATAGGTCAACCCCCTATGCTTAATAGTTGGCAAGGTGCTCTTATTTATGCAATGCTGCTCCTTTTTTTCTCCAAACATGCCTTTGCTGATTGTGGCCAAAGAGTTCTATTTTAACTTCACCAGTCCACAGCACTGAATGCATCAGGCTTCTGTAGATGTTCTGTTGCATACTTCTGACGTTGGATTTTATGATGAGGACAGGTAAGGTTTTCTTCTGCTGACTCTTTCATGAAGGTCTTGTGGAACGGTGCACCACCACTCCTGAGTCTGCTAAATCTTCATGCAGGTTTTTTGCAGTCAAATGGGGTTTTTGATTTGTCTTTCTGAATAGCATACGAGCAGTTCTCTCCGAGAGTTTTCTTGGTCTTCCATCTTGACCTCCACAGTTCCCCTGAACTGCCATCTCTTAATTACATTTTTCACTGTGGAAACTGCAAGCTGACAACGCTTTGCTATCTTCTTGTAGCCTTCTCCTGCATTGCGGGCATCAAAAACTTTCATTTTCAGTGTCTTACACAGCTGTTTAGAGAAACCCATGGTTGTTGAGTGTCTGCAAGTGTGTGCACAAGGTTTGAAAAGTCAAAGCATCTGTAAAGCTTTGAAATTGGCATTTATTAATGACAGCTGTTGCCATGCATCAGATCTAACGATCTAATTAGGGTCTGAAACCTTGTAAAAAGAATCTGAGACTCTGGAACTCTTAGGGTGCCCAAACCTTTGCACAGTGCCATAATAATGTTTTTTTTCTTCTTCTTCAATTTATGGCATAAGAAGTAACTATGCATCAATGTTTTCTGAAAATATTGTGCATTTTTGTCCATTTCCAAAAGAGATTGTGTTAACATCTTTTCAATTAAAAAATCACCAAAATCTGTTATCAAGGGGTGCCTAAACTTTTCCATAAAGCAATATATTTTAAATAAGCACTTTAATACTATGTTACTTTAAAGTACTCTATAAATATTATTATTATTATTATTATTATTATTATTATTATTATTATTATTATTATTAAGACTTTCAGGGGAGTTAAGGTCAGGTCTCCAGTCAGGTAGTCAACTGACTTCATTTTATTGTCATATAATGTTGCTGAGCTGTGGCTTGACTAGTTAAAACAACCCCAAGTATTGTGATGTTTAACTTAAAAAAGTTCAAGCCAGGATCACGTTAGCTAAAAACAGCACCTGAAATTGTTACTAGATGGCAGTCTACTTGTATGTGACTGCATGCTGTAAATAAGTCCTGCCTTCATGCTCTGAGATTGGCTCACATTTCACATCCAGTCAAGAGCTACCCAATCACCACATTGAATTCTTGTCAGCAATAATGAAATATTTGTTTTAAAAAGTATTTGTAACACAACCACCCGTGTGAAGGGCAAATCTGCAGACAACTACGCAGATTTATAGGCAGGCAGAGCAGTGGACAGCTGTGGTTGCTAGGCAACCCCGCTATGTTGCCAATCAGAGGTAACGCGCTACACCTGTCCGGTAGGTTTCTTAAACCCCCAGAAACCAGTACACTATGTGCAAACATGTAGAGAGCACCAGGTCTGGGAGCATTGCTCTGGTATAGGAAAATATAAAGAGAAGTGAAAAGATAAAGAAAAGAAAGACAAAGCTGAACAAAGAAATGAAAAGAAAAGAGAAACAAGAGAACTGAGAAGAAAAGTGAAAGGATAAGGAAAGAGAAAACAGAAAATCTTGTTAGATATAAAAAAAAAATAAAGGTCTGGAAAAGAATTAAAAATTAAATGAATAAATAAATAAGCATTTTTTTTCCTTTCACAAAACAAAGGGGAGCAATATATACAGTACAGACCATAAGTCTGGACAGACCTTCTCATTCAAAGAGGTTGAATTGTATTATGGCAAGAAAACAGCAGTACAAGAAAAAAACGAGTGGCCATCATTACTTTAAGAAATGAAGGTCAGTCAGTCAGAAAAACAGGGAAAACTTTGAAAGTGTCCCCAAGTGCAGTCACAAAAACCATCAAGCGCTACAAAGAAACTGGCTCACATGGGGACCGCCCCAGGAAAGGAAGACCAAGAGTATCTTGAATATCTGTCACCTCTGCTGCGGAGGATAAGTTAATCCGAGTCACCAGCCTCAGAAATCGCAGGTTAACAGCAGCTCAGATCAGAGACCAGGTCAATGCCACACAGAGTTCTAGCAGCAGACACATCTCTAGAACAACTGTTAAGAGGAGACTGTGAATCAGGCCTTCATGGTAGAATATCTGCTAGGAAACCACTGCTAAGGACAGGCAACAAGCAGAAGAGACTTGTTTGGGCTAAAGAACACAATAAAGAACACAATAAAGAAAACTCTTTGAATGAGAAGATGTGTCCAAACTTTTGGTCTGTACTGTATATATAGGTTTGCATGAATATGGTTCACAAGACCCTCCCCCGTTCATTAGTTGAGTTACAAAGCGGCGTAGAAGCGTCATTTCCTTAGCACTGAGAGGTGCTTGCCTAATCGATGAATCCCCGCCAAAGTACACATCACCCTACGTCTCAATGCTCCCCACTACTTCATGCGTTGGGGCTTCCACTCTTAACAACATATTTGGTGGCGCCATATTGGAGCGCCCACTGAAAACAGTATTGCTTTTTATTATTATTTTTTTTTTTTACTTTTTACTTTTTTTATTTTAATGTGCTCAAAAATATCAAAAATAAGTGCACATGTGGTTGACATTTCAGGAAAATCAAGCATTACTTATTTAGTGCCGCTCTTTATATATATATATATATATATATATATATAACGCTTTTTCATTGAGCTAGCATTTCTACAGTATTTTCTTAATTGTTCTATCTAAGACAATAGTTTGGTGAATGTGGATAATGATTGTCATTTTTGCTTGGTAATTCATATTGGCTCATGCACAGCATTTGCTATTCTAGCTGGGTGATGTATATTTTAATTCATAAAGATTTTGAGGTTTAAGAAAAACTGTTTTTGTATATGTCCTTTTAAATTCAACAAGATGTTAAGAACATGTACTGTATAATGTTGTACAGTAAAGTAGCATTTATTTTAAAGTAGTCAAAATCTTGTTCACTGTTTTCATAAATTGCAAGTCAATAGTATGCTTCTTAATATTCTTGTTTCAAAAACAGAGATTTGCGTATTAGAAGTATATGTCTTTTATCTTATCTGCAAAAAAGGTACAGTGATATATCATCAAAAAATTTTAACTGAACGGTTTTCAGGTAATGTTTTTTTTATTATTTTTTTTCCCATTCCAACTGAACTTCTACTTCTGCAACACAGGCTCCAATTTGATTCTATCATGTGATTCAATCAGCTAACCTGCTCCAGGTCTTAGCTCAAAGCACCTCACTGTGTTACAGCAATTTAGATGGTGGGGGAGGGGGGGGGGGCAAAAAAAAATCACTCTGCCCTGAGACATGATTCATGTAGCTTTTCCCCCCCTTTTTTCTGAGGATCGTTGGCTACTAAATCATTGATGAATGCACAAGCAGTAGCTTTGTGTGGAAATGGCTGTGAGGTAATGTGACCATGTTAACAGCATTCTGTTTCTCAAAGAATGATTGCTGCTAACACAGCATGACTGACAGCCATGTTCCTTCCTCTCATTGTGAGTTAATTACTCTCGATTCACTATCACCCTGTTCATCCTTTCAGCAGGCTACAGAATTTCAAAATGTTAATTGTGCCCTGAGCAACTTTGGAACAACATCTAGTCAATGTTATTTTCAAAAGTTAGATTGATTGATAAAAATTACTTTAAGATAACTTTGGCTGAATGGCCCAAATTCAAACTTGCAAACACACCTCAAAAAAAAAAGAAAAAAGAGTATTTTCAGTATTGATGCCGATTGACATCCACTGACAAAATGTCAGACCATCCATGGTCCTGTAAGCTTCTAACAAGGTTTAGGATTCTGATCAGACTCAGAGCATATCTAATTCATGCTACACATTTGTTAGTGTTCTAATGATACCTCTGCTAATTTTTTCCCCTCAAAATATTACCATAAGGTGCATCTTGGCTCCCAAATCACTCACTCACTCACTCACTCACTCACTCACTCGTTGTCTATAGCGCTTATCCTGTACAAGGGTCGAGGTAAGCCTGGAGCCTACTGTATACCAGGGCATGAAGGGCATGAAGCAGGGTACACACTGGACAAGCTGCCAGTCCATCACAGGCCACACAAGCACACATACACTCATACACTCACACACTCACTTACACCCTACAGTTAATTCGGAAAAGCCTACACTGAATGTCATCAGACAATGGGAGGAAACCAAAATGCTCCCAAATTACTAAAATGGGGGTTGTGGCGCTTGTTGTTATTTATGCACCTTTTGGAGCGTCAACAGCATGCTCTTTTATAGTCCAGTTTTTAGCACATTGTGCTCTCACTGCAGCTACTAGAGTTCTAGTCCTCTTCTAGTTATTACTTTTATTATTCATTTTATTTTTAAGTTTTTTTTTTCAGCGTTATGTAAGGAGCATTGATTATCATCCCATCATCATGTAGTCAACAGTGTTCCGACATTATTTCATCAAAGTTATTTTAACTAAAGAACAACCATGTTTTTCCAAATGTCTGTGAGGTTGCCAAATCCATCTCAACAAAAAGTTTTGACAACCTAAATACCAAAAAGAAGTTGCACACAATAACATTTAGTTCGACTACATTTAGCTTTGTTCATAACCACTCTTTCAGTTGAGTCCTGAAATGCTCCATCAGGGAAAAAAAAATCCATTGATGGAATAACCTTGTCATTCACTATTAGTTGCTGAGCTTAGACCTGACCAATTGATGTAACCCCAGTATCACTGTACAGTATCACTGCCTACAATTGTCACTAGGCATGTCACGGTCCGTGCAGGCGAGGTGGATCCAAGCGCAGAGCGCTGAAGGTCTCTGTGTGGGTGTTCGTGGTATAAAGCTGTGAAGTCCAAGAAGGTCCGTGATCCAGAATCGTGGTCGTAAAATGAGAGCAAGGGTCGATATCCAGAAAACCGAGAGAACAATAATCCAAAACGTGAGACGAGAGCGAGATCCGTGAAACAAGGCGTGGGTCGAGATCTGAAAGTCAAGGTAGAAACAAACGCTGGAAAACTGGGCATGAGAGCACACAATAATCTGGCAAGGAGTGGTTGTTTGGTGGAGAGTATATATGGAGTGAAGTAATGAATGGAGATGAAGAACAGGTGTGCTTGAGCCAGTGAATGAGGCGGCAAAACGGAAGCACAGAAATGGAGTGTGGAATGGAGTCACAAATGATCATCATTTGTTTTGACAGGTGGGCGTGACCTGGCGTGCTGTGACAAGGCATGATGGTTAAGAATACTAAGGGTTTATCCTTTTTCTGATTAGTCTCAGTAACAAGTAATTTTGTCATGGCTTACAGTAACAGAAGTTTAGACCTAATCCTGTGCATGAGGAAATACTCTCTTTTTCACTATTAACCATACATGTAGCTTTGATTTCTACTGTCAATTAAAAAAATGCAACCACTCACCTCACCACTACACTTCCACACTGTAAACCCGAATAAGTTGGCAGAACTCAAAAAATTTAAGGTAATCAGTTACAGTACATAAATTTTTTTAAAGTAATGATGTTTCCAGTTTTAAGTAAACAGAACTATCAGTTTTTGAGTTTGTTGTACTAATTTCTATTAATTGTTCTTTACTTGCATTATTAAGTAGCCTAACTCATACTATTTACAGTAATAGCAATCATAATTTTTTTTTAGTTGTTGCAAATCAAACAAATTGTTGTTGGTCTTTTGGTTACTCACGGCAATGGGTCGCTACAGCAGACAATCTAGTCTGCAAAGGCACAGGTTTTACACCAGATGGCCTTCATGACGCAACTCTCCCATTTAATCTGGGCTTGGGACAGGCACTTCATTTATTTGCTGGGAATCGAACCTAGGCCTTAAGCATAGCAGGCGAAACACCTACCACTGAGCAACCAGTGCCCTATTGCCCTGATGATGTGAGACACAAAATTGCTAGTCTGAAAGATTTTAAGTTAGTGGAACTTTATGGTGACAGTTACTCTTACTTAAGTACTTAGAGTTGCTTAAAATATAATTTTTTTTCAGCTAACTTGAAAAGTGTAAGCCTGATAAATACCAAAAAGTTCGAAATACTCATCAAGGTCTATTATTTTGAACTAATTGTAATTATTTAAGTTAGCAGTACTCAATATCTTTAATTACTTTGAGCATTAGTGTTTACAGTGCATGTTTTCATGATGTGGACAGTTATTAACCTAATTCCAAAACTTTGGCTCTTCTGAAACAGTGACTTTTTTTTCCCTCTCAGGCTATGTATCTGCGCAATCAGAAATCCATACAGTAACTAAAGAAACATACAATCATTGAAGGAAAGTTGCTTCCACACAAAAATAAACATTCTCTTTTGTGCTCACACAATGTGGACACTATAACCAAATCAATGCAAATATCTCTCTGGTGTCTGCTAACTAACTAACCTTGATTGCTGTCACATACTGGTATTGGTGCATGGCACATACACTAATCTGTTAGGACTACCAATCCTACTGTATCTAGTACGATCTTACTGACTAGCCTAGGATGGTACATATCTTACTGGTATAAACAAATAATTATAAAAATTTTATTTAAACGGGGAACTCCCATTTTCTTCACCTCTGTAAAAATCCCCACACACAAAATAACAATAAATAATGACTGAACATTTTTTATTATTATTAATATGCAAACATATTTAACATTTTATTTTAATCAAAAAACATATTGAATGCAGTCAGGACTAGTACTATATCAGTGAGACTGTATAATCTTGCCATCTTGACTTAACTTTAACTGCATTCCTTTCTTTACATAAAAAAAGCCTTGTCTACTGTAATGTACAGATAGAAAGAAGAAAAATGAAAATATACAGAAAAACACCCTTCAAGATGATTTTACTTATAATTGCCATTAGTAAAACAATAATTACAGTGTTATGGCTATGATTTATCACATCTTGGGATAACAACAAAGGTACTGATTATGATAATAAAATTGGATTAATGGAAACACAAGTCTTTCACATCTGGTGTTTTTCTTTATCTAAGTTTTTACGTCTCTCTTTCTCTCTCTCTCTCTTTCTGATTGTATTCTGTATTTCCCAGCTGTACATTGCTGCAAATAATAAATGCTGCTTGTGTTTACTAGTGTTTCTGTGCTTGTCGTTCATTGACAATCTTCCAGTTGATATGAAGGACATTTGTGCCGGTGTGAATGTGTGTTTGATTCTGCCTTGATGCTTGGGGAAAGAGGACATGACTGCTCTTATCTTCTGCTCTTAGTAATATTGCCACAATGATATGGATAGGACACATGCCTTATATGAATATTACTCTGCTTCAAACCTCTCACCTTCTGGAGGTTTAAAATGTCGGCTTCAAGTTAAATCGGAAAGATGTGAAGCGTACAGCAATGTCTGTCCTTCACTAGCATATTCTCCAAGGGCACAGTGAAGTACATGCCCCAGCTATTGACAACGTCTGCTGCCAGAGTTTTGTGTGACTATTGTTTGGAGAATGTATCATATCATATCAAATTTAGGCTTTATATAAATGTTTCATAAAATTAATTGAGCATTACTCAACAAATGGATTAAGTCTAACTTACTAAACTCTTAGACACGTTTGCTTGATTTCCATTGTTTCGTTGTTTTCTTAGTGAAAATCATTATAAGAATTAGTCTTAATTTTGCTCTTATATAATGGTCATGAATGTCTAATTCAGTGTAATAAAGTTTTGTTTATGCACGTCATGCTGAGCAAACTAAATCTTTGACTCTCAATGGTAAATAATTCAGTTTTAATGGTGTATTAGCTTAGAGAAATATTTTAACCCTGAATATTAAAATCACAAGTCAAGACCTCATCTTATACAAGTATACAGTATCTACGAACTGAAACAACCAGAAAATTAGTTCGTATGTGTGTCCGTCTAATTTAAACAGAACAAGCATACAGATGTGCCATTTATTGCTTTTATTTTACTAGAGCACCTTAATCTCTTAAACTTTAGCCAATTAGAATGCATCATTTAAACTAGTAAAATTGAACCTAAACCAGAGATTAAAAAGGCCAGTTTTTAAATTCTTGTACCCATGTCAATGATAAAAGTATTTGGTAACAGTGAATAGTAGATTTAAACCTTTGCTGCAATACAGCCAAATACACCACTTTGGCATATGTATAATAAAAGCACCAAAAAAAAAAAAAAAAAAAAAGGGATTCAATCACAGTAGTAGTGCGTGTGGGCATAAAATAAAAGCCTTTTGTATTTTTTGTGACCATTAGCACAGGCTAAACTGGCACAGAATGAATATCTTTTTAACCGGTAATGGTGGTTGGCCATGCTGCTGTGATGTTTAATCAAGTTTGGCTCTTTTTTATTCTGTGCCAGCAGTTTTGTTTAGAGACATTTTTTATAATGACAATTGGTTAGAATTTAGAGATTTTATGTCAACATTTTAGTGGTAGTAATACCTGTGACTGTGATGTCAGTGGTATTTCTTTTCTCTCTCTCACTCTCTTTTTTTTTTTTGGTTTGGGATATTAGTTATAGGACAGTTTGACATCTGTTTACATTTCATAACTAAAACTGAGTTGTTTATTCTTTGGTAGATGTTAAATTTCCCAAACAGTTTTACATAGTTAGTAGTCCATTAATGTTTCAGAAAAATGTATAAATAATGTAATTATTTAATTGCCCTAGCATCTGCACCAAGATGAGGTCACAATTACTATTTGTGAGAAAAATTAAGCTTGAAAATACCTTGCCATACCAACAGATTTAGAATGTCATACCAGCTGATGCACCACACCACCTGTATCAGCACAATGTCTTGCAATTTGGTGAAACAGCAGAAAACTAGATAATGGCCAGCAAATGATCAGTACATAACTCTAATACAAAAATATTCGTATGCATTAAACATAGAAGCTTTAATCTTATTAATCAGCACATAAAAACACATTAAAGGCAGTCTCTTACATTTTTTTGTTGTATGATGCCATATCCTGTCATATAAATTCATGTTTTCCCAGGCATGTTTAAGATGAAATAAGTAATAAAGTAAGGCAAGGTAAAATAAGATGAGATAAGATAAAAAGAGATCAGATTAAAATCTAATAGTCTTAATTACAAGATTATTAGATACACTTAAATACACTTAAATGTATTAATCTCACATTGGGGAAGTTCACCTGTTACAGCACCCTTATCAAATTCTTGACATTTAATTCAGTTATGTGGATTAAATTACATAAAAAGAAACAAAGTTTCCCATTTGTTCCCTGGACTGAAAATGAGAGCCAAGACCTTGCCAAAAACGAGAGCCAAAAAAGTCCTTCATGAAGCCTGGAGAATGATTCCTCGAGACTACTTTTAAAAAATAAATAAAGTCTCGCTCTTTGGAAGCAAAATATTAAGAAATTGTATGTGACTCAAGACACTGCACTGAAAAAAATATTTTAATATGATTAGAAGGCATTTTAATACTCTGAAAGTCTGTGCTTGTATTCTCTACCACAGCGATTAAAAAAATTGCCAACCCAGAAGTGCTGATAAGTCATTTTGTATTTTAAGGATGTTTTAATTTTTTCTTTTCTTTTTGCTCTTCTTGTAGTGATTCTGTGACAATAAATTATTCATTTAAATTGTGCAATATTTAAACGGTCTTTGGTTTGACTGTTAGAATTACACATTACATTTCTCCTGGAGCAAGATGTAAACAAACCCTACTGCCTCATGGAGAATGTGCTGTAGATTAGAACAATACAACTATCTATTTATTTAAAAAAAAAAAAATATATATATATATATATATATATATATATATATATATAAAACAACTAAAATAATGCTTTATTAAACTCATATATGTTCTACACAATGCAACATTTAAAACAAATGAAGTGAAAATAAAAACTGAATGACCTATTTGGAAACAGATCACCCCTGAACATTTGAACGTTGATCATTATTCTTATTCATCTTGGCAAAATTGCTCAAGATTTCTCAAACTGGATGAATTTGATTCCTTCTATCCTACCCATAACCCTGACACTTCCCAGTTCCTGCAGATGAACAGCATTTCCACAACCATGCCACAACCACCATCGTGCTTTGTTGGGCCAAAGCTAAATGTCCAATTTTGTTCTGACCACACTACAGAATGTTTTTGCACTTGATTGTTGAACCAACAATTTACAATTGGGCAATGTTTTTTTTATTTTTATTTTACTTTTCTCTGCTTATTACTCCTACAGTAAACAGGGCCCATCTTAATGGCATGACTGTGAATGATGGTTTTCCTATGAATACCTTTCTCCAATTAAGAATACTAAGGGCTTGTATTGTCTTTTCATGGCATCTGATTTATAATTTTTTGAATTTGTATTCTTTTTTATTTATGTATCAATCCACCACTTCAGTTTTATAGAATTTCTGTGTTTATTTACAGCCTAAAATTCTGATTATGTAAATTTTGGTTGTAGCAGAAAGTTGTGAAGTAAGGAAGGTGAGTCTGTAACTGGAACATGTGAGATGAAGGGGTTAAAGTCTGTGAGTGAGGGAAATGAAATCTGAACGTGTGAGTACAATTGTTTGGTATTGACCTTGCCTCTAGCAGTAGATAATGACAATCAATAGGGAAACATTACATCAGTCACCAGTATGCACCACCAATGCCAGGGGCTGATGTCTTAAACACAAACACACAAACACACACACACACAAACACACAAACACACAAACACACACACAAACAAACACACACACACAAACACACACACACACACACACACACACACACACACACACACACACACACACACACACACACACACACACACACACACACACACACACACCACCACCACCACCACCACCACCACCACCACACAATAACTGGTATTTACTGAAGTGAATATCTTTAAATAATGCTCCAGTAGAAACAGCTAAACAGCGTATATGTTTATTTGTGGCTGTGTGGATAAGATGTGTCACTTATTTGTTTCACTGTAGATGGTAAAATTGCCCAGCAACTCAGATTCATGGTCGTTGGTTTAATCCAGGTAGTATCTTTAGAGATTCCATTGTGTTGGTTTCCTCCTGGTTCTTTCTTCATCCTAATCCAATGTGCAATAAACACTTTAATAGATGTCTGTCCATTGCATAGAAGCTCATGAAAAGTGCTTTCAGAATAAGCAGAAACCGGATAACGCAGTTACTGAAGATGTATGAATGTTTTTACAATTATGCAAAACACGTCATTCACTGGGATGTAAACACTGTAAAAGTTAATTGGAATATTAGCATTCACAGTCTTAAAGTGTCTCATAAATAAGCAGTATAGTGTACATATGCATTTTAACCAAATTACTTCCATGTGATCACTTTACACTGAAGAAATATCTCACCACCACAGCATTTCTCCCTCACTTATTATTAATACTTTTAAGTATGACAATAGGCTAAATATGAAATAAAGGAGCTCATCTAAAGTGAGCTCAATATGTTTGAAATGATTAAACTCAGCATCACTACACACTCAAAGCATTGATTTTTCTACTGTACCTCTCAGTAGAGCTTTAGCATGTGAAGTCAGACCTGACGTAAGACCAAACAAGTCACCATTTTGTCTGACAATCTGTCTGAGGTTTTACAGTGCCAGACAGTTGCTGTGCATGGGGACTGCCACTACATACGAGGTCAAACACCTGGAAGACAGTTTCATTAGTTTCCCACCGACAAGGAGCGAGAGAGAGAGAGAGAGAGAGAGAGAGAGAGAGAGAGAGAGCTATCGTCATCTATCAGGAATATGAGGCTAATCCTTGTCAAAGATGAACCCCTGTTGGTGATCATTGGCACTTGTGTCGTTATGTTGTTGTTAGCATTATTAAGCTTCCTTTGCTATTTCGAAAGCATTTGGTATACTTTATCATTGTTAAATTGCTGAGTAGCAAGGTAGGAAGAAAAATAGGTAAAAGCTGAAATAATTAATAGTAGGATGTAAACTAGACTGATATTGTGACAGTGTTGATTTTGATGATTGATGGGTTAACATTAAATCTTACTTGAAGAGATAATAGCTATAAATAGCACATCTGGCAGGACACTGTCCTCAACAGTGTTCTAAAGAACAGTTGGAGCTTAATAAAAATCTTTAATATCCAATGACTGAAGTTTCACAAGATACTATCCTGTGTTCAGTAAAATTAATAGGGGTAAATGATCAGTGATTCAACATTGTTTGGTTTACTGGTTTTATCTGTATCTGTGGATCAAGTGACTGCAAGAGATTTATAGCTGAAAATCTCAATTCCTTAAACTCTCAATAACTGCATTGTGCTCACCACAAGGCTTGTGCATTTATCAAGTGCTCTGTTCTTCATACACATACAAACACACGCATACACAGACATGCCTTAGATACTATGCCTTCAGTCTATCTGAATGTACTGCATGTAAAAGATAATTGAGAAGACAGGCCCATAAATCTCCTACACTAGAAGTTTCACACCATCATATGAAAGTCTATTTCATATTTCCCCTTTGTCCCATTTGTGTATATATTATTAATATTTAGAAAAAATATCCACCCATCCATGTGCCAGGGTTTTAAATGTGGATGCAAATTTGGATAATATTAATTAATCAGAATGCAAACAAACACTTACATTAAAACGGTATAGTTAAGAACTGATTAAAAATCAAAAGTTTATTCTAATTCCTGATTGTCTTTTTTTTTTTTATTATCCCCATGCTTGATGCTTGCGTGTGTGTTCTAAGATGCTTTCTGCTCACCACCGTTCTGAGGAGTGATTATTTGAGGTACTATAGACTTTCATCACCACGGTGTTTTAAGAAGCAGACCCTCTGCACATTACTCATGGTGCAAAAGTCCTAAGCACCCCTGCCCACACACCTTCATATTTCGATTCCAAAAAGCCAGAATGTCTTGTATTTCTAATGTAGTCTTGAGGAATAGTTCTCCTGGCTTCATGAGTGACTTTTTGTCAAGATTTTGGCTCTCCCTCAGATTTTGGCTCTGTAATATATTTTTTTTTGTTGTTGTTAATTAAGGCACACAGTGACCTATGATTAATTCAAGCATAACCTATTTAACTTAAGGCACCACCCAGTGCAAGATAGGTGCAGATGATCAGGCTAGTGATTAGTATACTGGTGATGCTGAGTGGTTGGAACAAACGAGAGGGAAAATGAGGTTTGATGCTTAGGTTGTTACACAAGCAACCAATTTTTAAATTGTAACTTTAGGCACTTTGCAGTCTGTCACAGCAAAACATTTGTTCCCATTTCAATATTTCTGGTGTTGCTGTTGTTTTATAATGGTGAGTATACCCTAGAGACTGTTTTGTGTGAAACTTTCAGGAGATCAGCACTTTCTGAAATACAGTACTTAAACCAGTCCATCTGGCATCAACAACAATGCCACGGTTAGCTGATTGGATGACTGCATAAATAAGCAGGTGTACATGCGTATATGTAGGCTGTAGACTGACTTAGTAGTAGCATTGCGAATGTGTGTTGCTGGTGTGTCAGACATTGCTGGTATTTTAAGATGCCTCAGTGTCACTGCTGAACTGAAAATAAATCACCAACCTAAAATATCCAGATGTCACAAAAAGCATTTGCTCAGGACATGATCTAAAATTGTGGTTAAAAAAAAAGAAGAGAAAAAAAAGAAAAGCACATGATGAGAAAAATTTGAGATTCCTTTTGACGCAAGCAAGACTGCGCAGTATACACTGACCAGCACAGATGAGAGGGATAGCTTTCCTCTTGTTAATAAATATACGGTATGTCAATTCAAATTTACATGCATAATGTCTAACCTAATTACTTCTTATTATAGATGCCTACTTCGAACTACAGCTTTGCAACAAACAATTTATGTTAATATGGGGTGTCCAAATTAATTTAGTTTATCAATTTTGAATGTTAAATATATCTTTATTAATGCTAATTTCTTTATAACTACAAGGACAAATGAGGAAATTGTACATTCTATGTAAAGTTCATATATCCACTGCAAGTATCTTAAATTATAATTTCCCCTCACAGCATGAGCTGCAGTCCTATATGTCACCCATCACATCGAATCAGGTATTAAGTTGCATTATGGGTGATTTAATTTAAGCACATTTAATAGGCTCCATTTTGATGGCTGTATCAAGTCCAGTTTCTGAGATATGGTCATTTCAAGTTTGCTTATGAGAAAGTCATTTTGGGAAGTATTTCTAAATCAGATTTTTTAAATATTTAAATGAGGATTCCATGAAATAACAAGTAAGTGGAAAACCTCAGCCTTATGTTGTCACCAGGCTTTTCCTGCTTCCACCTAAAAATAACTTCACCAGCAGGACAGGTTTATAGTGATTGACAAACATGCATTTTTATTTTATTTTATCATATGTAACTGTGCAGTAGCTTGGCTAGGGCTTTAAAACAAGGTCTAGGATTAAAACTTTCTCAATTCTAGTAAAGGATCAAGGAATAAGGTATTTATCAACTGATTTTTGATAAAATTGTTTAAATTTTATCTTATGCACCTTATTGGTCATAGTACAAAACTAACCTGTGATTTAAGACTTGAGATGACTTGATAAGGTCACAAATGTCCAGCCCTTCAGGTGCCCCTGTAGAGGAACCCCACAACAACAGTTCCTATTTAAAACATTTCACTATGTACCAACAAGATCTAATAAAGTTACCAGATTGTCTGCATGGAGCATAAATATAGCACATACACAAGTGCAATACCATTTAAATGTCACTGATGTGTTCAGAATCTTCCTGGATAATATCTGATCAAACATGGTCTTACTGTATATTGGTCTTTCTTACCAATAAAGTTTGGAACTCTATACCTTTTAAATGCACACAGATATACTGTAGATATACTGTAGTATGTCTATATACAAAAATAATGATATTGATACACCCCAATAAATGTGTATGTATGAGTATGACACGTCTAATTAGTTCACAGCAGTTCCCGATATACTGTACAGTAAACACACTCTGTGCAAGCATATATATGTTTACACTGTGTCCCTCGGGATTGAGTCATTCATGATCAGGGAATTGCTATATATTTAAAAAATAATTATTTGAGTCCCCATGTCATCTCCATGGCTAAAAGTATTCATCGAAATAATCACAATCAAGATACAGAAAGTGCCTTGCTCGCTCAGGTAATTATTATAACTGAATGATGACATGAGCAAAGTTTAAAATAAAGTGTTTTAGTGATGTGAGTCAGCAATGACACTTTTGACGCCACCAGGGATAAAGCAGCTATTTATCACTTCTTTGTCCAATTGTAATTAAACATTATTTGAATCATAAACCTTTTTTTCCATCACAGTTTTACTTATTAGACCAGAGAGTAAATCTTTGAAAGCTTTTCTGGATGAGCTGCCTTCCAATAAACGTTGCTTCTTTACTTTGTTTTGATTTCCTGTCATGTCTGGCTTACAATACAATGTGTGTTTTGCGATTATTTGAGTCTTGTCTTCACCCCTGCCTTGTCATGGTTACTTTACCTATTGTGTCATAAATGTCTGAATCAGTTTTTTTTTATTAGTTTTTGACTAGTTTGTGTATGTAAGCCTTTTTTGTGTCTTTGTCTCCTTGCAAAGTCTTACCATGTTCGTTGCTATGTCCAAGATTGATTTTCAATTTCCCATGTTCTGTATTTTCCGGTTTATATTCTTGCTTGTGCTTTGCATTTTGTTATTTTGATTATCCTTTTCTAGTGTTGCCTGACTGTGTTTTTTTTATAACAATGCTGTGGACTGTGACTTTTGGAATTGGATTTTTCTTAATAATCCCTATATTTAATTTATTCTGTTACTGTATGTCCTGCCTTATCCCTTATCCTGTCACATGTTACAGTGTGATTGGATATGCTACAATAGGCCAAGCTTGTTCAGGTTTAAAATCCCGAGTTGCTAAACTATGCAATATTTTATGTTCATTCATTCTGTAAAAGTATTTTTACAGTGCTTGGTTCAATTTACAGAAATACTTTACAAGGTCTGATTTGGGAAAGCAGTCCACAAGTTACTGACTCATCATCTCTACTGCTTTATCCTGTACCTAGGGTCGCTGTGGGCCTGGAGCCTATATACCAGGACACTTAGAGCATGAGGCAGGATAAATAGAATGCCAATCTATCACATGGCGCACATACACATACACTACAGATAATTTGGCAATGCCAAATAATCTAATCCGTATGTTTTTGGACTGTGGGAGGTAATCGGACCATCCGGAGGAAACCCACCAAGCACAGGGAGAACATAAACTCCATGATCACAGATCCAAGGCAGGAATCAAACCTGGATCCTGGAGGTGCAAGACAACATTGCTATCTACTAAGCCACCATGCCACTGACCACTGAATTATGCCAAGATTATTTTTTATTTCTTCATAAGTATAGTTACCTTATACTGCACTGTAAACCCGATTAAGTTGGTAAAACTCAAAAAATTTTGAGGTAATCAGTTACATCAAAAATTTTAAGTGTTATTTGACAACTTTAGGGTGCCCAGATTTGTAAAGATTATACTTAAAGCATCATGCAAAGACAGACCAATCCACCATCTTGATCAAAACGATTTAATATGGGCAGTTTACATGTACATTGATGAAGTCAGACACAAAATCGCTAGGCTGAAAGATTTTAAGTTGGTGGAACTTTAAGGAGACAGTTACTGTAACTTAAAATATCAAACTTGTTCAGCTAACTTGAAAAGTGTAATTTCTACAAACTCATAAATACCAAAAAGTTCTAAATACTCGACATAATTTTAACTAACTGTAATTGTTTAAGTTACCAGTACTCAATATGTTTCATTACTTTAGCATTAGAGTTTACAGTGTGTAAATATGTGCCAAATAGAAAGATATGTGTCCAGGCAGGTGGTCAGAAATGAGGAAGAAGAAAAAGGGTTAGCCTGTGAAAAGTAGTGGCTGGGTATCTGGTAAGTGCTGACTCTTCCAATCTGACTTTATGAAGTGACACACTAAATTCAAGATTTCATGTGGATTTCTACTCTACCCGGGTATTTGTTGACGGTGATGTAGTACCAGACATGGCTTACTGTACATCTCAAACACACACACACACACACACACACACACACACACACACACACACACACACACACACACACACACACACACACACACACACACACACACACACACACACACACACACACACACACACACACACACACACACACACTACTTTGTGTATGTGTGTGCATGTATCCTGGTTGATACTTTACACATCTGTGTGCAAATGGGTGTGTACTATACTGTCACTCTGCGTTATAAGAACACGCACATGGGCTGGCATGGTTTGCTAGCATACAGTGTCTAAAAACATATGTGAATTCTCAGGGTCATCCTGTCATGTCTATCTTTCAGTCCTCAGCTCTTTTGTAATTAATGACTGCTTCCCTTATTCTTTCTTACTCAAGGACGAGTGCCTTCCTGAATGACAATCAGACCCCCTGGGCTTGTGTCTTTTCTTCTTCGGAGAATCAGGAATGTTCGCGCACCAATCACATTTCATGCTTTATTAGAAACGAAAGCATGATTCGAGGTGTAGTGGCAATCTAGTGTATAATGAAAATGACCCTTTCTTATCGCTCTACCATTATTTTTCTTGTTCTTTTCATCTTTTTTTTAGTAACCACCTAGCTTTCTGTGTTAATCTAAGAATAGATTTAATCTATCAGTTTAGTAACTTTTTATATTCTTCCAGTATTATTTGATGCAAATGTAATATTAAAAGAGTTAAAAGGGTTAGGGTTAGTGTTTATAGTTCTTTGTCGATTAGTTATGATGTTTATTATAAAACGTTTTTAATTAATTATATGTATATATAAATCTGTAAGTTAAGTATGCAAGGTAAATTACAGGTTAATATTAATTTGCTAGTTCTAATGCATTGTCATGCCTGTAGTAACAACTTACCTAAAAACAGTACATGGAAGCATGTTAAAATATTGTGTTTGCTTTTTTTGTACGTTTTTTTAAGGAGATGTTCATATAAGGGTTAGGTGTGCCCAAGCAATCTGATTGGATGACTGGAATTAGGGGAGAATAGCTGCCTGCCAAATCCCACTTTCAAAATGGAAAAGTGCACAGAAGCATTTTTAGCAAAAAAAAATTAAAATACATATGTTGTGTTATGTTATTTTAAACAATACTTTGTCTACTGTGATGGCGGGCCCAGCACCTCTTACTATCTTCCACTATCGCATTTAACCAAGTGGGGAAAATCCCAGCATCTGTTCAGCACCTTGGTTAGCTCCACCTCATGCACACGAGGGGCAGGTCACCACAACTCACTGTTGCTGAAGGCAACCAACAAAGGGACGAGCTAACACCAGACTGGTGAGTAGACTGTACTGGGTGCAAGACTCTCAGTCCTACTTCTGTGCACTTTGTGTAACAGAGCCTAGGAAGCCCTTAACCTTGGACAACTTGCAGAGAAGGGGACTGCACCTCAGCCTTGCTGCCTCCTCCTGCTCAAGACCTGCTGCTTCTATTTCTGTAGGCCTCCAGGCTACCTTCTCAACTGCTCCTTAATGAAAGATTTACTCTAACCACTGCAATTTTTCTTTTTGTGCATTTGTAAATAAAAGAGCACTTATTTCCCTAACCTAGTGTTCCCAGTGTTTATGTTCTGGCCTGCCTTACTAAACGTTTTACACTACTTAATAATTGCTTCTACGTTGTTCCAAATTGTCTTTGACTTTTTAATTTATCTGTGTTGTTTTATGTATGCCAAAAGCAAGTTATGAAGTTAACTAGCTTCTAACACAAAGTTAAATCACAAATCCCTCTCTAACCCCTATTAAAGGACACTACATGGTGAGTGGAACAAGGGGTTGTACATTGTACATTTACCTAGGGTATCCACTATCCCCATGTTTTTTTTATCCTCAACTTTGGCTACATAGTACAGGTAAGAATTTAAAACTATTTCATGGCTGTTAGTTACACTACCTGTTGATTGCTAAGTGTCAATTCTACATCTCCACCAGTTGTAGTTAGTTAGTTAGCTCTGCCATTCGAAAAAGGATATGTGTTTGGTGGAGAAAAAAAAAGTTGGTTAAATACAGAAACAAATAAAAACATCATAATTTGTTACTAATAAATGGTGTTTGTGTAACTGTTGAATTAAAGCAAAATTACAATCTATGTCTTGCTCTTGTATTGATTATCCTTAAAGCCGTGATATCTTGAGTACTTGGGCTACCTACTGTACCTATGGCCGCATTCTAGCCTTTCGGATATTAAATTCAATAGCAATCCCTCTAGTGTTGCTTAATTGAAAAAAAAAAAAGAAAAAAAAAAGGTCTAGATTCAGCGTTTTGTAAGTCCAAGTTAAGGTTATTAAATAAATTAAGCAAATTAATTTCTATGACACAGAATATGTCTTCAGAACAGAGGCCTTTGTGGTTTCTTGCTATAATGTTGTTGGGGAAGTATGCCTAGTGATAGGTGCAGATTATTATTAATAATAATAATCATAATAATAATAATAATAATAATAATAATAATAATAATAATAATAATAATAATAATAATAATAATAGCATTCAGGTCATGCTGTTACTAGAAAATAGTCAACTTTAGGCTGGTAATCATAATCAGTAACACAACTCAGCATCTTTTGTTGTCTGTCTGACCTATGCACTTTTTCTTACATGCAAAAGGCACGGTTTGCCCTTAGTTTTTTTTTTTTTTTTTCCCAAAAGGCATTTACACTGCAGCTTAATTTTTTAGGATTTTGGTTTATTACACCCAGGAAATCTAGTCAAGCATATCAGAATGAAAGTTATAATTCCACTAAGTTTGACAGCTTGGAAAAGTGAAGAGAGCTCTGAATGAGAGAATATAGGGAGTTAGCTTTCCAGTAAAGAAAAAAAAATCATTCTAATGTTTCTGACAGGTTTTTCTTTTTAATTTGAGTCTGTAGCTGCAGTATGAAGCATGAGTGTTCCCTCCACCCGCAGCCTCCACTTCACTGCTTCCCTCCTGATGAACACTCGGTGATTGCCCTTGGCTTTACTCTCTTTATTTCCATAGCGGTGGTCGTGAATACCAAGTAGAGGCATTCAGCTGGATTGCACCAAGAAAATGGAGGGTAGCTCTATTGAGGATGTATCAGATGGACAGAAACACACACACACACACACACACACACACACACACACACACACACACACACACACACACACACACACACACACGAACACACACGAACACACACAGTCCCACGTATAAACACTCCAGTGACAGCTAGTGCACCGTTGTAGCCTAGAATGAATTTTTAATTTGAATGTGTTTTGCTTCCTGCTTGGTAGTTTTTAAAAGAACCTCTGTGGTGCATTCAAAAACAGGTCACTAATCTTGAGTGTATGAATATTTCATATGCTTAAGATTATGTAGAGCAACGGGGCCCAATACTACTCAGGAGATCTACTCTCCTGCAGTGTTTAGTTCCAGAAGTAATCTACCTGCACTGGAATGCAGATTTCCGAAGACGGCAGATTTACAACATTATTGCCTCATCAGATTATTTAAAAAGCTGCGGAGTCTGAGACTGTTTTGGTAAATCATATATTTAAAATTTTTCTTGGTGAATACCTAAGCCTGTGATTGCCCTCGAATCTTGACACAGACTATTTGTAAATCCTTATTTTCATAACAACAAGTGGAGAAACAATTGTCAATAGTTGTTGTTTAGGGGTATATATTGAGTAGATATTTCTGTGAGCAGTGGTGGCTCAAACAGTTAAAACTCTGGATTACTGAGCAAAAAGTCAGGGGTTCAAACCTGTTGAGCCATTGAGCAAGGGCCTTAACCCAATCTGCTTCAGGGGCGCTGTGTGGGGTCTGACCCTACGCTCTGACCCCAGCTTCCTAACTGGAATATGCAAAAGAATGATTTAATTCTTCTATATACGACATATGACAAATAGCTGAGTCTTAATCTGTGTGCATGAATAAGGTAAAAAAAAAAAAAAAGAAAGAATTACAAATAAATTCGAACAATTATCAATTAAACAGAAGTGTGAAATTTTTTCACTTTTTCTGCCCTGCTCATCCTAGCAGACATGATTAGTTAAGAACCTTTTCTGAATAGGAGTGGGTTTGCAAATACTGGAAAAACATCACTACTACATCCCTGGCAATTTTAGCTATGTACTGTAACACAATACATAGTATTCATATACTATGGTTGCCAACCCATCATAAGGCATGCATGCACACACACACACACACACACACACACACACACACACACATACACAGACCTCTGCCCTCAATGTGTGAGGTGACAGTGCTATAGTTACAGTACTTAGCCACTGTACCGCCATTACTAATTATACAATGTACATTTATACAATTTTACCTCTTATTATTTAAATGCTAAAACTAAGTAAAGGAAGACTTAAAAGAAAATTATAATTCTAGTATGAGAGACTTTTAAGTAATATTAGAGTTTAAATAGCTTTTACTCCAATGGCTGTGATCCAGCTCTATGAAGTGAATAAGTGATCGAATAAAAGCTGTAACTAGACGCAGCAGTAAGCAGAGCATGGCTGATGTAGTGTGACTGAGTCGCTATTATAGGACTTGTCATCACATGCAAAACCCAATTGCTAAAAATGTGGCAAAAAAAAAAAAAAAAAAGCTTGAAAGAGAGGTAGAGAGGGATGTGCAGCAAGGCTGAAATTAAACTTTACTGCTGTTTGTTGATCGGGCCTGGCTACCAGCTGGGTGATTTATTCTTAAATAAACTCACAGCAGGTCAAATAAATCGCTGCTTCGTTCACATTACAGGGTGTGTGTCTGAATCTGTGTGACTGTGTGTGTGAGTGTGTGGGAGTAGGTAATGAATGGTTCAGCACTAGAGCTTTATATCCATGCTAAGGTGTGCTGCACAGCGCCCTGATTGAAGTTGCTTTTGTTACAGATCAGGCTCGAGTGGCTGTTGTCTCTGGAACAGGCTCGTGACCTCCCGCTCTTATTGGCCCAGCAGCCAGCAGCCCTGAGTGAGGTGATTTTAATTTGTCAGAACTGTTTACCAACATTTGGCCAAGGTTATTACCTCGCTGTCATAGAGAGGCCACCCGGTAATGAAAAGCAAATAAATACCCGAGAGAGAGAAGGGTTGCAGGGGTGACAGAGAGAGAAGTGAAGTCAGAGCTAGAGAGAGAGACAGAGACAGAGAAAGAGAAGAGAGACAAGAGACAAAAGAGAGAGAGAGGGAGAGAGAGAGAGAGCTACTATACAGAGGGCTAGACAGACTATATCAGAGAATCAAAGAGGCAGTGGGAGGTGTGCCGGTTAATAAGGAGAATTGAAGGGAGGTGACGAGAAGAGGAGGGGAGAGGAGAGGTGGAGGGCTTTTATTATTCCTTCTATCCCAGAGAATCAATTACCCTCAAATGCAAATTGAGGGGCATTATTTATCTGTCCATTAGCAATGAATTATTCAGGTTTTTACAGGAGTGGAAAGCAGAAGACGTCAAGGAGTGTGTCTGCAAATGGAACAATGTGCAATTTACATCCTTCATTACGACGACCTGCATCACATTAGTTAGGGCTTTTAAATCAATACCCCCTCCCCGCTCCCTTCTGCTCCTCCACACACACACACACACACACACACACACACACACACACACACACACACACACACACACACACACTTTCTCACTGGTTGTGTACATTAGTCAAATGACTGCCCCTGTGTGTGTGTGTGTGTGTGTGTGTGTGTGTGTGTGTGTGTGTGTGTGTGTGTGTGTGTGTGTGTGTGTGTGTGTGTGTGTGA
>JAAGKR010006566.1:9667-29667 GCA_011419295.1 Clarias macrocephalus
CCCCCCCCCCCGACAGTAACAGCTGGTATGCGATAAAACTTTAAGCCATAACTTCCTCGACACTGGCACCCAACAAAATAGCAAGATGACATTTTAAGTAGGTGATGTAACATGAGGTGGTTTGTGTTTGCCTCCAGCTGAGACATGATTATGACATAAGCACTAACAGGGCATATAATGATTGACATTTTTTCTTTTATATATTTGTTTCACTTTAGATAAATAGATTGTTGAAATTATTTTCAGTTAGTGGGATTCTTTCAACAAATATTATTTTGCTGGCAGTTTGTTTGTTACCCTATAGATTACAGTAAATTTGTGTAATTGCATAAATTTGTGTCTAATATAATAAACATGTAGCTAATTAGTCAACAGTACAGTCATGTGTAAACGCTAATGCCTCTCTTAATGATTTTTTTTAACTCTTAAACTTATGTAAATAATAATTTAATTAAATATGCTTTTTTGTGTAAAAACATAACATAACAAAAACCATCTGATTGTAGCAGGCCCTAGTATTAGGCACATACAACCTCAGTATTACGCATATACAACCTTTTCACCATGCCATTATTTATTTAACAAAAGTGTAGCCAAACAGAAAAAAAAAAAAAAAAACATGCGGGCAATACAAGTAACCCGTTAGTGCTTCCACAGGATTTAAGAGGGTAAATTGCAGCCAGGTGCTCTTAATCATCAGTTCTTTATTAACTGATCATCAGCAAGTCTGCAGGCGTCTATAAAAGCAGACGTTTTGCCAGTTTGCTTGTCTGGAACATTCAGGTGTGTGTTAACAGAATGCCAAGATTGAAAGACATAAACATAGGTTTTAAAGAAGTAATTGTTGCTGCACATTAATATGGAAAGTGTTATAAAACCATTTCCAAACAATTTGGAGTTCAATGCAAAGCATTCAATATGTTGCCTTCCCTTCAATCTTCCCAGGAGAGGACATTCCAGCACATTCACCCCAAGCTCAGACCGTGCAATGCTCAGACAAATGTAAAAAACCAAGAGCTACATCTCAGACCCAACATGCCTCACTGAGCATGCTAAATGTTAAAGAGTCCATGACATGCCCTGTGATGGATTGGCACCCTGTCCAAGGTGTACACTGCCTCGTGCCCTAAGCCTCCTGGGATAGGCCCCCCATGACCCTGAATACAGGATAAAGTGGTATAGACAACGATGATGATGAGTCCATGACAACACAATTAGAAGAACAAGTATGGTTTGCATGGAAGGTTTGGCAGAAGGGTTGGCCCTTCTGTCTAAAAAGAACATGGAAGCACAACTGAGATTCACAAAACTGCATCTGAGCAAACTACAAGGCTTCTGGAACAATGTCTCGCGGAGAGAAGAGACCAGAGTCTGGCGTTAATGCCCAGCACCATGTTTGAAGAAACCAAACAGCATTTCAGCATGAACACCTTAAACCCACAGTCAAGGTCGTTGGCGCATGAGTGACGATTGGTATTGGGTTTCTGAAGCAAACCAGTAAATCCACATCACCTAAAAAAAAATAAAAGAATAAAGGTTGCGGAATGACCTAATCAAAGTCCAGACCTCAATCCAATTGAAATGCTGTGGCAGAACCTTAGCAGAGCTGTGCATAAGCGAATGCCCAAAAACTTCAATGAAGCAATGTTGTAAAGAAGAATGAACCAAAACGATGTGAGAGACTGATAAAGTCATACAGGAAATGATTACTTCAAGTTATTGCTGCTAAAGTTAGATCTCCAAGGTTGTGAATCATGGAGGTACTTAGTATCGCCCACATGATTTTTTTTTTTCTTTTTGGCTTCACTTTTGTTAAATAAATAATGGTAAGTTAAAAAACGTTCGTCTGAGGTTGTATTTGCCTAATACTACGAGAAGTTATGATCAGATGATTTTTATTTATGTTTTTATATAAAAAATATAATACAATTAAAGGGGGGCACTCACTTTTACACATGACTGTACATGTTTTATACTAATTATAAAATACTCTATTTTTAATTTTCTAATTTCTTAAATTCTGAAATAATGTGAAATATATTGTTTTGACAAGATTTGATTTTATCAGTGGTTTAAAGAGAGCAAAGTCAACTCTTGACTTCTCCTCATGTTGGGATGAACTGTACCAGCTGGCAGATGGTTTTATCAGGAGCTGTTTGGTTCAAGGACAGAGAAGCAGACAGCATGTCTACCAAAACACACACACACACACACACACACACACACACACACACACACACACACACACCAAATACCAACACAGACCAAATGCCAACAACCCCAACTACAGTGGGGTCGAAAGCTCATAGTGCTGACCAAGAATGTATTTAACTTTAGTCGTCTTAAGACACTAATAAAATACTGAAACTGAGAACAAAGGAAATGAAAAGATTTATCAGGTTATAATACCTATTTTATTAATCTTTATAAATTGTTGAAGCATTTTATATTTTACTACTATGCTAACTTACAATGTTACACAGTTACACTGTTATGAAATGAAATTAAAATAATGACAAGAAAGGAACAACAAAATATACAGTAGATATAAACGTAAAATTTTGTGTATGTATTTGTTAAGCTATTTATTCGAAATTTTATTCAGAAGTGTATATTTATTAGTATGTCCATTTTCATGTTAACAATCTGATTTGCCACACATATCAGATCTAATTTATGGGAGTCTAATAGGGAGGAAATGACTACTGTTTAACATATGAATTACTAATACACATATGTGGGTTGACACATGCATGTGCGCAAACACACACACAGGACACACACACAGACTATGACAACACAGAATCACGAACTGCTCTAGCATCCACCGTTATTACTGTCTGCACCAACCATTATCACAATTAGTATGCAATTAGTAAGTATGATCATAAGGCTAACAAACAGCATCAGCTTTTAAACTCGCTCTAAATACACACTTGAGCTTATGTGGTGTAACAGAGACGTTTCCTCCAGCCAGCTTTTCTAGCAATCGATGACGGCTAATGTTACACTCCAACAGACATCAGTGACGTAGTGAAGGCAAAGTCAGCATAGAGGGAATCCCCAATCAGGGGGCTGTGGTCTGACCGTGCTGGATTACTACTGTCTCTTCTCATAACTAGAAAGTACAGTGTTTTTCAGATTAGCTTCCTAGCATCTACACTGAAATCTGTTACATCATTTTTTCCTTATTTTTCTGATATTATTCATGCAGAATATTTAATATTTATTCTCTCCATCTTGGACACTTCATATACAGTTCAGACCAAAAGTTTGAACACACCTTCTCATTCAAAGGGTGTTCTTTATTGTGTTCTTTATTGTGTTCTTTATTGTGTTCTTTATTGTGTTCTTTATTGTGTTCTTTATTGTGTTCTTTAGCCCAAACGCGTCTCTTCTGCTTGCAGATCTTCTACCATGAAGGCCTGATTCACACAGTCTCCTCTTAACAGTTGTTCTAGAGACGTGTCTGCTGCTAGAACTCTGTGTGGCATTGACCTGCTCTCTGATCTGAGCTGCTGATAACCTGCGATTTCTGAGGCTGGTGACTCGGATGAACTTATCCTCCGCAGCAGAGGCGACTCTTGGTCTTCCTTTCCTGGGCCGGTCCGCATGTGAGCCAGTTTCTTTGTAGCGCTTGATGGTTTTTGTGACTGCACTTGGGGACACATTCAAAGTTTTCCCAATGTTTTTGGTAATTTTTCGGAAAGTAATGATGGCCACTCGTTTTTCTTTACTTAGCTGCTTTTTTCTTGCCATAATACAAATTCAAACTCTTTGAATTAGAAGGTGTCTCCAAACTTTTGGTCTGTACTGTATATAAACATCAGCACAATGTTTGCAGAACTGCACATGAAGTAGGATTTAACCTTAGTAACCTTAAGCTAGGATTTTATCTCAGGAATACAAGTGCTAATTGAAAAACACTTTGACCTGCATATTAACGCAGAAATACAATTGCTACCTAAAACACTTACTCTAGGATAATACCTCACAAATATATTTGCCAATTAAAACATGTATGCTATTATTTTATCTCAAGAATACAAGAGGTAATTAAAAATGACCTTACATTAATATATTACCTCAGAACTACAAGTGCTACTTAGAGAACACTTACTCTAGGATTTTACCCAAAGAATACAAGCGTTGCCTAAAACACCTATGCTAGTATTTTACCTAGAAATACAAGTGCTACTTAAAACATTTAAGCTAAGATTCTATCTTATGAATAGAGGTGCTAGTTAAACACAATTGCTAGGATTTTATCTCAGGAATACAAATGCTAATTGGAAAAAACTCACTATCATATTACCTCAGAAATACAGCGCTATATAGAAGGCATATTCTAGGGCTTTTTAACTCTAGTACCTGTAGTATACAAGTGTTACTTACAACACTTACACTAGGATTTTACCTCAGGAATACGTGTGCTACTTAAAACACTTACTGTAGGATTATTACCTCAGGAAATTTAGGTGCTCCTTAAAACACATATAGGATTTTATCCCAAGAATGCAAGTGCTAATTGAAAAATTAATTAACTTACACTAATATATTACCTCAGAAATACAAGTGCCATTTAGTACAGTTAAGCTAAGACTTTACCTCAAGGATACAAATGCTACTCAAAACACATATGCAAGGATTTTATCTCAGGAATACAAATACTGATTGAAAAAAAAAAAAACTTTCACTAACATACTACCTCAGAAATACAAGTGCGATTCAAGAATTCAACAAGGTTATGTTATATAACATTATAAAACCCAACTAGGAGTGCAAACCAGTTATCTTGTTCAAACATAACACCTGTCTTGCAAGTCTTCCATTCAAACTGGATACCTAAAGAGTTGGAGCCTTCACTTTTAGACATTTGACTATATTTTGGCAAAGCGCCTGATAAATCAATAACTCTGTTGACCATTTACTCTACTATCCCCTCCTGTGTAAGTGTGTGTGCGTTAAGTGACACCAGATGCTCGGACAAAGGGGCGTGTGTGTGCTTTCTGTAGCACATTCCAGTCCGAGGTACTCCAGCTGACCCAGTGCTCCAAAACAAGTCATGCGAGCTTTTTTTGTGTGTGTGTCTGCTTAAATAGTGCAGCGCAGTCAGCTGGCACAACCCAGCTAAGATCAGTAATATATTTAGCTATGTTGCTAGCTCACACATAAAAAGTAGGAGTTTACTGTGTAATAAAATCAAGTGTATCATAATGTATAATGTCGTTAGCATGTAGCTGCACATCAGAAGCATCTCTGAGCCCTGTTAGTCTTGAGTGGTTTAAATTATGAGGTACTGAGGTACTGTAACTCTAATGCTAACTTTTAGCCTTTAACTAACTAAGCTAGCTAATAAACAGACCGTGATATAGCAATCATTTAATTAGCAATTCTCCTTTGTGGTTCTGTTAGCATGAATTCTAATTCAAACTCCAATGTTTTGGGCATGGCTTGTGAGCTGTGAGATGTATTGCTTGAGAGCTAGTTATATTTCTATCCACGTGCTGGTATGTTATTAGACCACTGTTAGTCTCATGCTTTAGATACTTTTCTGGCCACAAGCTTCAGTATCACTAACGACATACTCTTTTAGATCATCATATCACTAAAATTCAACCTTTAAGAGGTCGATTCGAAGCTGTTTGAAGTGGATAAGCAAACTTGCGTGGGAAAAAATAACGTTCAAGGCAAAAAGAATGCGTTTGGTCAAGTTTACTGTCAGTCTAAAGTTCTATGAAAACTGAGATTCAACAACCTGTCAACCTAAAAGGTGTCAAAACTTTAACATGTGTTTTGAATTTCATTCAATACGTGTTTGTGCATTGTTTTTTTTCTTGTTGTTCTTATTTTCTGAATAATCCCAGCATTTGCGTGATATGTTACTGACCTTTTAAACACCTCACTCGGATTCCTCTCACACTCTCCAGGCTTTAGCGCGTTCTGAATGGCAGGGTCACGGATTTTTTCCTCGTATTGCGGGACAAGACCACTTCTGCAGATCTGTGTGATCAGACCCCGTATAAACCCACTCACGCACACCGTGTCCGAATCGTCGGCGCGGCAGAAATGAAACGCTAGGCAGAATTGGCTTAAACCGCGATGATTGCCGTGCTGCGAGCTTGGCCACAGCAACTCCGTGCAAAGTGCCGTTTTGCCGCTTCCTGGTCCTCCAACCAGCAATACACCCCATGATCCTGATTTCCCTGGACCTGAAGAAGCTCCACCCCCTGAGATGCCCGGACCGTCCCTTCCTGATCCACAGGAAGTGCCAGTTTTCTCCTGGAGGCAGTGCTGGATCTTGTGGAAAACCCACTCTCGGCAGTAGAACCGCTTTCCCTGCAGTAAACTCGTCTGGGCCATGGTAATGAATTTATGGCTAGCTACACGCACACCGGCCCATTTCGCCACACATGCACGATTCGAGGACGCATTGGGTTTTGTAGTGATGGTGCGTCTTTGAAAAAAGAAAAGGCAAAATCACATCAAAAGGAATAAAAATGGCTCAAAAATGGCAGGTTGTTACAGGTTCAGCATACGACGCAAAATTCCCAAATTTCCCATTTGTGTTGCATGTTGAAAAAAAAAATTCACATTTATGATGTATTATTTTAGGTAGTGTTTAATATCCAGTTCTTGAAAGAATCATAGTGTCCATCCCATGAGTCATTTCATTGTTGGTGTTCTTTCTAGGAAAAACAAAAAATGTCAAAGTTTTAGCATAGACAAATATTTAATTGATTCATATAATTGTGCTACACCAATACTACAAATACAATGATACTTTGATACTTCGACACACCAAAAAAAAAAAAAAAACATTTATTATGATATATGGATTCTTTACATCAACACATCAGTGTAATGGCAGTCTAATATTCCAAACTGATTCACCAATACTACAACACTGCAATCGATACTACATAGAAACTACTGATCAATCAACACACCGACCCAAGAGCTGGTCTGCCAGAATACTACAAAGACGCTGAACAACACACATTACAAATGCCAAAAATCTGACAAATGAGAGAACCCATACTGTGATAAACTGGTAATTAGGTAGACTGAGATCCCACATGTAATGAATATGTGATAGCCTTCGTGTCCTTAAGCCTGTTTTAATTCTTATTGTTCTAATCAATACTATTTTTCACATTGGTACTATTGATCACATTCATAATTATAACACTATAGAGCATGTTAATAATATGGATTATATGGACACTATTGATTAAAATGATACTTGATCACATCGATGCTACAGATAACATTCATGCTATTGATCATATAGATACTATAGATCATATTGATAGTATTGATCACAATGATACTTGATCACACCGATACAACTGGTCACGTTCACACTACTAATCACAATACTACTGACCACGCTAATATTATTGATCGAATTGATACTATCAATCATAATGACATTGATATCAATAATAGCTGTAATGTCATTGTGATCAATAATACTGTTGTGATCAACAGATACAGATACTGTTGATCACCATGATACAATTAATTGCTATGATGTTATTGATCACATTGATCATATAAATACTTGATCACATTAACACCACTGGTCACAATAATGATACTACTGATCACAACAATAATTAAATCAACAATCAATACTCAAATCTACACTAGGGATCACACCACTAATTAGTCACAACAGCAAAACTGATCTCAACTATGTGTGATCATATTGATACTATAAATCATATTGACAGTATGAATTACATTGATATTATCGATCACAATGGCAAATGATCAAGATACGATTGATCACAATGATATTATTAATTAAATCGACACCTGATCACTTAGATGCTATTGATCACTAGAATACTATTGATCATTATGCTACTGATCACATAGAAACTAGAGCACAGCAATGTTATTGATCATAATATTACTGATTACATTGAAACTTGATCAAAACAATATTATTAATCACAACAATAATACTGTAGTTATCACAACAATACTATAGATTGTAATACTATTGATCACATCAAAACGGGATCACAACAATACTATCTATCAGAGCAGTACTATTGATCATAACACTATTAATGACATCAAAACTAGATCACGACAATGCTATTGATCACAACAGTACTGTTGATCATAAGACTATTGATCACATCAAACCTAGATCACAGCAATACTATCTATTGATCATAGCACTACTAATCACAGCAAAACTAGATCACAACAATATTACTGACCACAACAATAATTGATCACATTGATCATATAAATATTACTGAACAAATCGACAATATGGGTCACACCATTGAAAAATGAGTTTTTGCTAAAAAAATATGTAATTGATCACAGTGACGCTGTTGCTCCTACTGATCATATCAGCAGCTTGATCACATCCATACTGTTGGTCAAACTTGCATAATCGCAGCGACTCTCCCATCAAAATCAATCGAGTAACTCAAGTTCTGGAGGATCTACAGTATTAAAATCAGATTATCAGGCGCACAGGACGATATCAAATGCTTTTATATAAAATAAAATAAAAGCTTTAAAAATGTTTTGAAAAAAGAATTGTTTTTTTTTAGCCTTGTGAAGATGATTTGTATTTGTTAGATGCGCAGCTCGTACAGTAACCTTAAACAGATCCCGCATCTGTGCAGAAGGTTTTCTAAACAACACAAGTAGCGCCGAGGGCTGCACGCCTCGCCTGCGTTTATAATAAAACTCTCTGTATAGCACCGTATGCACCGAGCATTTCTCCTCTTTTAATGATCTTACTGCTGTTTATTTATTATTTGTATTTTCTTCTTTCTAATATCTATGCTTTTCTCTGCTCTCACCTCCTCTCTCTCACACACACACACATACTCCGTGCTTGTCTTCACAGCCCAGAACAGATGATTAAAATCCGATTCCGGAAAAGATATCCGTCGTGATTTATTAGTGCAAAAATAAAATAAAATAAAATAAAATAAACACCGACTCAGACTTCTGTTTTTTTTTCTGTCTCGCGCTCGGTTCAGTTGCTCGGCTCTTTTTCTTCCAGCGGGACACCGGAGCGCTCGCGCATACAAAACAGACACCGAGGTGGGCTGCTTGAGATGTTGCCAGATCCGCAGTTTTCTCACGTATCTAACCTACTTTTTAATTATCAGCACGATTTCTGTGTGTTGGTGTTTAAAAAAACACTCTCAGTAAATTAATCAATTAAATACGGAAAATTAGTCTTTATGACTAATATGCAGTTGCCTTAAATATATATATTTTTTATTAATGGTAGCCAGTATTTTATACGTGTTATGCATATTTTGTCATGCTGATATTTTAAAGTATTAATAATGCTTGTGTAAACCCTTAACCCATAAACATGACTTCCATTTAAATGTAAAAAGAATATGCTTATACTGATTGATAATATTTTGAGTTTAAGAGTTTCCCTACAGTTAATATTTGGATTGACTTTAAGTGGAATTTCGATACATACCTGGCAACCAAAGATTCTACGTCATTGCTGAAGCCGGAAGTAAACTCCCAAATAGGGGGAAAAAAAGAATAAGCCTGCTTAGATTCAAATTTAATTCACGAATCAGAAAGCAACCTGGTATATTATTATTATTTGTAAAATAAGAAATAAATGAAAATGAAATAAAAAATTTTTTAAAGATTATTTACGTATACGTCAAATGGATGGAAGAATAGCTAGTTTTCATATTCTACATTGAAAACTACATATACATGCACAAAACAATCTCCGTCGTCATTTCCGGGTGCTATGGACCCTAACCTGATGTACCTAACAAACAAAACAAAACTACGACCACCAGCAACAACAACAAAAACTTTATTTAAAAGCGTCGAATATGATTATAATTTATGAGTTGGTATCAAATCACAAATTATAATGAATACATTTCAAGTCTGCTGCAAACGAAAACTGTGACGGAAGTGAATATGGGATTTGAAGCAAAGGATGCTGGGATTTGGAGTTTTCCAACAGTTCACAACGCAGCGTGTCAAATGAGTGATTAAAATCACGTACATGTTGAACGTATGGTGCACTATACAGGCGTATAGCCCTGTAGCTACATTTTATTTAAACATTTGAGCAGAATATTATTTAGTATTTATTTACACACACACTTGTCTATACATTGGTCAGAACTTGCTCTTCTAATGATATATATTTCATACATTGGAGGACCAGAAACCAATCTCTTGGTTTGTCTGTCTGTATGTCTGTAAGTCTGTTTGTACGTACACTTTATTACCAAAAGTAATCGCTCTCCTGCCTTCATATGCATATAAACTTTAGTAATGTAGTGAATTTTTGACCATTCCTACAGAAGCGCATTTGTTAGGTCAGACACTGATGTAGGATGAGAAGGCCTGGCTTGCAGACTCCGCTCTAATTCATCCCAAAGGTGTTCTCTCAGGATGAGACCAGAACTCTGTGCAGGCCAGTCAAGTTCTTCCACACCAAATTCGTTCGCCCATATCATAATGGACCTTGCTTTGTGCACTGGTGCGCAGTCATGTTGGAACAGAAAGGGGCCATTCCCAAACCATTCCCACAAAGAGCATGAAATTGTCCAAAATGTCTTGGAATGCTGAAGCATTTAGAGTTCCAATCACTGGAACTAAGGGGCCGAGCCCAGCTCCTGAAAAACAACTCCACGTAATTATCCCCTTCCACCAAACTTTACACTTGGCACAATGAGGTTAGATAAATACAGTTCTCCTGCCAAC
This sequence comes from Clarias macrocephalus, assembly GCA_011419295.1. Classification (NCBI taxonomy): domain Eukaryota; kingdom Metazoa; phylum Chordata; class Actinopteri; order Siluriformes; family Clariidae; genus Clarias; species Clarias macrocephalus. Next base: position 20,414 of record JAAGKR010006566.1, read on the forward strand.
CGCCAAACCCAGACTTGTCCATCAGACTGCCAGACAGAGAAGCGTGATCCGTCACTCCAGAGAACGTACCTGTACCTACGATGTTCCAGTGGCGCCATACTTTACACCACTGCATCCGATAAGTTGCATTGCATTTGGTGATATAATGCTTGGATGCAGGTGCTCAGCCATGGAAAACCATTCCATGAAGCTGTCTACGCACTGTTCTTGAGCTAATCTGAAGGCGACATGATGTTTGGAAGTCCGTAACTAGTGACTCTACAGAAAGTTGGTGACCTCTGTGCACTATGCGTTTCATCATCCTCTGACCCCGCTCTGTGATTTTACATGGCCTACCACTTCGTAGCTGAGTTGCTGTCATTCCCAATAACTTCCACTCACTTTCCACTTGTTATAATACCAGTCACAATTGACTATGGATGAATTAGTAGCGAGGAAATTTCACGACTGGACTTATTGCACAGGGGGCATCCTGGAATTCACTGAGCTCCTGAGAGCGACCCATTCTTTTACAAATGTTTGTAGAAGCGTTCTGCATGCCTACAGTAGATGCTTGATTTTATAGACTTGTAACTTGGAAGTGATTGGAACACCTAAATTCAATGATTTGGATGGGGATGGGTGAGTGAATTCTTTTGGCACGCACATACTTTTGGCTGGACACATACTTTTGGTTGGAAGTACTATATAACATGTGCCATAAATTAAACCAAAATGTTTAGTAGAAATGACGTTATGAGCAGGTAACTAGGAGTTAGGAGAGTGATTCACTCTCCGATAAACCGAACAGGGAATGTATTTAGATGACGATGACAGAAGTACAACTTAGTATAAACAAGGCGTAAGATACTTAACCTTACAAAATTGTATTTCTTTGTATTAATAAGTTAGGCAGTACAGTAAGTTCTGCCGTACTGAAAGTCAGATAGACATGTACGTGGGCTTCAACCTGAAATAATAATGTTACTGATTACATTAAAGCTGTTCAGCTTATTTTTAGCTTTAATCTTTTAAATATTTCTAAAAAAAATTTTAGATATGTTTTTTGATTGTCCAAATTAAAGAAAAAGCTAAAAAAAATATATATATATTTTTAAGCATTGACACATTCACTCACTCACTCACACATCATCTATACTGCTTTATCCTGTAATCAGGGTGGCAAGGGGCCTGGAACCTATCCCGGGAGGCTTAAGGCATAAGGTGGGATACAACTAAGGGGGGGTTCCTATAAGGGGAGGAAACCCATCAAGCACTGGGAGAACATGCACACAGAGACAGGAATCGAACCCTGGATCCTGGAAGTGCAAGGCGACAATGATAACCACTACACCACCATGCCGCCTGATAGCCTACATATACAATTATAATTATATCCGAACAATTTTCCAGGACAGTAAAATCTACCTCATTTAGCAAAATTCTCCTTTGAGACTGCACTCATCTGCATCATTTTGTCCATTTTCATCTCTCTCTCTCTCTCTCTCTCTCTCTCTCTCTCTCTCTCTCTCTTTCTTTCCTCTTGCTCTCTCTCTTTCTCCCTCACTTGAGTTTTAACCAGCACTGTACAACACCCACACAACAATTTAGACATCAAACTAAACGCCTGCCACGATTTGCATGTCTCGATCCCATTTCTGCAGCACAACCACCATTTTAAGCTCCTCATCCTTAAACTGAACTGGAAACCCACTTGGCTCTTTCCCAGACTATTTGACCCAATCAAGGGAATTTGGATAATTACTGCAATTTTCCCTTGTCTTTGTGGCCAGATGAGAAAAGCTGCCAAATTTGAACAGTAAAGTAGATCTCAAAGGGGGTGAAGGTTTCAATCCTACTGAGCTAATCAGCCTCCTCTGAGAAAATGGAAAACCTCCCGTGGGGTCTACTTGGCACCTACACGCCAGCCTGTCTTATTATAACTAACAGACCTGTGATTTCTCTTGCATTTCAGTCAGTGAGGGGGAGATCCTGAGTGCTGTGATTATGTAAAATATCAGCTTGCTACATATGGGGTTAATCCTGTGTGCTAAACTCTTCATACCGTGGCTCTGGAAGATTTCTACTTGGTCATGGTTAAGGAGGATACAGCAGTATTCAATATTATTTAGGGAGCATGTTTTGTACACACATTGACAGCTGTTTCGATTATTATAAATATTCCCGGTTTGTATTTATGCGCTTGATAGAAATTGTAATAATTATGATCTGGCTGAAGGTTCTAGCATACTGTATAACAGAGCGATTCTTATTTACAGTGCAGTGAAAAAGTATTTCTTGACTTTTTATTATTATTATTTTGCATATTTGTCACACATAAATAACCGTTCTTGGGTTATGGAGCAAGACAATAATCCAAAACACACCAGCAAGTCCATATCTACATGGCTCAAAAAACACAAATGAAGGTTCTGGAGTAGCCAGGCCTTGAATTCGTTTGCGATCATTAAATAGGCCGCTCATGCCAAAAACTCTCCAACGTGGCTGAAATAAGATAATCCTGAAAAGAAGAGTGGGCCAAAATTCCTCCATGCTGATTTTATTGCCAGTTATCACAAATGCTTGATTGCACTTATTCCTGCCAAAGGTGGCACAACCAGTTATTAGGCTTAGGAGCAATTACTTTTTCACATAGGGCCAGGTAGGTTTGGACAGTTTTTTTTTTCCGTTAATAAATTAAATCATCATTTAAAAACTGCATTTTGTATTTACTGTGTATTTACACTGTACCTACTTTATCTTTGTGTAATATTAACATTTTTTTGCTTATCTTAATCACTTCAGTGTGACCAATATGCACAAAAACAACAACAACAACAACAACAACAACAATAATAATAATAATAATAATAATAATAATAATAATAATTGAAGAAGAAAAAAACTCAAAAGAGTGCAAATACAGTACTTTTTTTCACTGCACTGTAAAACTTTTATACTACAGCATCCTGTTCTGCTATTTTCCATAATAACTTTTTTTTTTTTTTTTGCCTTCAGTAGCTTTTGGGCTTTTGTTCTCAGTCTTCCTTCCCATTTCACTGCCATGAACGTTCGTTCTAAAGTAAGTTTATTATCCAGATGACAGCTAGCAGGAAAATAGGTCTGTGTGTTATATTAGCCAACAGATGGTGACCCAGTTACGACGGGTGATATTTATTACCTGCTAATACTGTAGATGATTGCTGATATGTTTTTATCCAGCTTTTCCCCACGGGGCTTGGGGGGAGGGGAAAACACCATACGCCAGCGCTCTTCTGGATTGTGGAATAATCAAAAACGCTGGTCATTTTCATGAGGATGGTAGAAATGGACACCATAGCCATAGCCATTTACCTGACTGGACCTCCTTGAGTTAATGAGAAGTCAGATTCCTATCAATTAAATCGGTCACTAAAAATAGATTACATAGCTACAGACACACAACTCCTATGTTTTTAATTTGATCCCTGGCTGGTGTCTGGACGATGTTGCCTCCATGGCAATGTAGGGGGAACAATTTTCCATTCCGCCACTGTAGCTCTAACAGTCAGCACATTTACATGCACAGTTAAGTCAAGCTATTTTATATGACGATGGATACAGTCCTTGTCCCAGTATAAAAGCACAGCTTGAGAATCAATTAATTGTCCAAAGTTTGTCTAATTGTCTAAAGTGACGATATGCACCCTTTCAGCTTTTTAGTATTGTATTCCAGGCTGCCCTATTACATCATACACCAAAAAAACAGTCATGGAATCTCGTCCTGTCATAGAAACATGTACAACTTTACAGCTCTGTACATTTCGTAAGTGCTGTACTTACTTTTTGTACAGATCCCTTGTGATTATCCACTGTGGTGGCTTCTTATGCTTTTACATACTTTGTTTAACTGCTCAATCAAAGCTTGTGGTGGGAAACGTGCAGCAATGCGCAGAGCGCATTCATCATTTTCTGTGTCCAGAAAACATACGTCCCATTCATGAAAAAAAGAAGTCATAAGTCATGAACATATAAGTCAAAGAGAGACCCAGAGCTCAACTCCCCACCGCATTATCTGCAAAATGTATCATTTTGTACATTTATTTTAAAAGTCAATTCCATTCAATTCAATATAATTTTATTTGTATAGCACTTTTACCAACTGACATTGTCGCAAAGCAACTTTACTTACTTAAAATTAATGAAGTTTGTATGAAATGTGAACGTGTATGAATCAAAATGATACGATTGTCCCTCATGAGCGAGCCGAGGACGACGGTGACAGTGGCAAGGAAAAACTCCCTGAGGTGGCAGTAGGAAGAAACCTTGAGAGGAACCCATCCTCATTTGGGTGAAGATGGATAGCAGGGATTGATCTGCAGTCATATTGTGTGAGACTGGAGATGTGTTTAAGTTAATACGGATTCCAGTTCGTTATTGGAGGCTCAGGTAGATTATAGGAAACTCCAGACCTGAACTATCGAGCGACTGCAGTCATGAATCCTCAGAGAACAGCTGTCAGCATCGGCTGAGGCCAGGACCATCTTTGTGGAAAAGTGGAACCGTCCCCAGTTACCACCCTTGTCCAAGGCAGACAACACGGGGCATCCATGTGATGAGATCTCCAACCAGAAGCGAGACACCAGGACGAGTCAGACAGGTCCAGAGGGCAGAGGGGGTCTAGCTCGACAGAGAGACAGGGAGAGGGAAGGACGGGAAAGTCCAGTTTTAGTCAGACTCACACAACGTCATGTAAATGTATTGACTATCACACGGCAGCTAGGCAAAAGGCCTCTAGATGCTTCCTCCACTAAACAGCAGATCTTCTTCAAACTGCTGTTTATGCTACCTCAGAGTATAAGGGGTGAACCCACTAACTGGAACGTTCAAATTTCCTTACTCTACCCAAAGATGCTCAAGACTTAAGAGGGTCATCAGTTAATGCCCAAATTGTTAAGGTTTATCATGAAATAAGTGAAGATTTATTGCTTGATCCATCAGCTACACCTTAAAATGTTCCCAACCAGGAGTGGGACAATCATACGCCCACGTGATGTGTCTGAAGGTCTCTATTACTGTAAGTATCAACACAGGGAGCGTGTTTAAGCTTTTGGCTACGTGCCCTGTGTCACATACGTCCCATTCATGAAAAAAAGAAGTCGTAAGTCATGAACATGTAAGTCAAAGAGAGACGAAGAGACAAACAGATGATAGGAAACACATTAGCATTTTCCCGTTAGACAAAAGGTTTCCAGCGAACATGAGCTTTATGGATGTATATTCATCTGGACACAGGCTGTAGCGAGTATTACCATATAAGGAGTCAGGAAGTGCAACAAGGGGGGTCATTTTATGGGCTTAGAGGCATGGGAAAGTTCATGTAATATCAGTTAGTAGCAAAGTTCAGTTAGTTAAACTAATGGTTATTTGAACTATACATTGGCTTCAACTTTCATGCTTAGATTGATATCACTTACTGTTTGTTTGAGATGGCTGAAATTGCTTTTCCCTTTAAGCACTTTAGCACAGCATACAATATCTAACACAGCTAAAACTCACAACTAATCATCTACCATTCTATAGTACATCTGTCAGTCTACCAAAGCATGCACCATGGTAGAACCATGCACCATGTGTGTACCATGTATACCTTTACCATTATATACAGTATGGTACCATGACAAAGCAAATGGTACCTGATTCTACCATGTACAGTAGTATGGTACTATGGACCACGTACCAGGATAATGGCAAAAATATGCTATGTACCATTATGGTAATATTTATATATTTTGGTAACCTGTATGTATGTATCCTTAATTAAATGATTAATTATGTTAAAATGCTTAATATTACATAAGGTAATAAGGTACTGCCAGGACTAAAATATCTTATATCGTACAGTTTGTCCTAACATACCATATTAGATATTCGCTGAATTTCTGTAGCTAATGTGGTACCCAATAAGCACCACAATATTCTGAAAAGTATTGTTATACACACTAAAGTGCTAGCACAGTACCCACTGAAGTGCCGTAATGCCTATGTTGGTACTACATATAGTCTAATAGTGCCTACTGAAGTACCATGGTAATACTATAGTAATTTTTGGTATATATTATAGTTTAACATACTAAAACTATAGTACATACCAGAGTAAAAACTCTTACAGATATAGCGACTTGCCTTTTAAACAATCGGTTGAAAAAAAAAATGACTGAGGTTTTCTTAAAATGGCAGAATGGCACCATGACAGCAAAATGCCACAATTGGTAATGATGAAAAGTGCCTTCACTCAGACATCAAGCTAAATGTCCTTTCAACTGGAATGGGAATAAGAAAGCATTTTCACAGTGGCGGTGCACAATGATGGCACTTCTTTCTGGATGGTCTGCGAGTTTGTGAGTATTTTATTATGACGCTTGCAAGAGGTGAGCAAAAAAAAAAAAAAAAAACTAAATAAAAAGACTTGGCAGTGTTCAGACTGTCTCCGTCTGTCTGCAGAGGGGAGAAGAATAAGTGAATGGAAAATGTGGCGCTTCAGTCACCCAGAAGAAAGAAAGGGTGGCGGGGGAAGGGCTTGCACACACATGCACACACATACAAACACACACAAACACACACACACACACACACACACACACACACACACACACACACACACACACCACACACACACACACACAGACTGTGCGGGCGTGTCTATGTGTGACCTTAATACTGCAGTGTAAACACACACACACACACACACTTTCAATTCACATAACTAACCCCGAGGTCAACGTTACGTTGTGTGTGTACGAGAAGAAGCATGTTAGGACAAATCTAAAGAATACTGGAAAACTGGATGTTTGTCCCAGGTTTGAGTGTGTATCTGTCATGTTTGGACATTCTATGGTTTTCTATGGTTTTAAACATTGGCGGTTTAAAACCACTGTAATGGAATACAGTTATAGTTATAGTTACATGTGTTTATAGTTTTATCCTTTCATCCAAGCGTGTCAATAAACTGTAGATGAGGGTGAATTTGTTGATTGTTGATTTGGTGATTCGTGATTCATTTAACTAGCTTTAATTTACCTAGTTTGGTAGTTGTTGTATATTACCAAGCTCTGTACAGTATTTAATGTTAGCAAGTGACAATTTAAATGATTTGTAATAAGACTTAATTATTATTTCACAAAATCCAAAAGCAAGCACAGATGGTGGTGGACCATCTGCTTTGGTTCTGGGAGATCAATGTGGGTTGGCTAGGCAAATCCCTGCAACTAGGCTGTTCTTCGTTGTAAGGGAAGGGACAGAGTGGTACAGTACAGTACATGGTTTGCAGGCGTAAATGCGCCAGTAGTGATTTTGTGGGATGGAGCACATCCACTATTCCAAGGGTTGCTTTCATACCCTGAAAGCCAACAAACAACCCCATGCACATATCACCTTTGACAGTTGGCTCATCAAGCCACAAAGGACTGTAGAGAGGGTATTTGGCTGCCTGAAGGGAAGGCGGCTGTGTGTAATGAATTGGTGTGATTGCCACATTGACAACCTTAACACTCAACAATCATCATGGCTTGCTGCATGTTTCACAATATTTGATTATGTTGATGTTGGAATATCATAGACATATGATGACATTGGAATTTGATGGAACATCATGTTGGTCTCTCTTTGTTTCTTCCAGTGCCTGCCCACTCCTCAGAGCTAGCATAGGCTAACCTTACTAACTGCTCAATGGGATCACCAGTCCAGTGTCCTCAGTGATGTTAGCAGCTAGTGTAGATGGTGTGCCAGAATGCAACTCCAAACCATTAGGTTTGCTACTCGGTTTAAGACTGAACAAATTGTTGAGAGTATCTTAATTTCCTGTTGGTGAGCTGACAGAATTATAGATTTAGGAGAATCAGGGTGGACCTTTCAGAACGGTTCTAATGGCCCCTCGGATATGCCATCTTCTGGTGCTGTGATGTGCAGTGGCCACCACATAACACTGTCTGGCAGTTCCTGGAGAAAAGTAAGTAACAGACAAAAGGTTATTAACTGGACAGTATAACAGATCCCATCAAAGGCCCACACATAATTTGCAAAACAGATTCTTTCAAAATGCATACAAGGCCTGGGTATTAGTCGCTCTTGCATTCACAAGTAGTTTCGAGGGGCCAAACCTACAATGTCTGGCTGGTGACTTGGCTGGTGGTAGCAAATCTATCTGCATATCTGGAATCTGCTTATTTTGCAACTCGTCTTGGGGCGTTGGTGGAACAGTGGCTTTATTGTTGAATTCCATAGTTGTCTGGCAATTCCAGGCTTGGGGATTTGAATGTCAGTGGAGTTTGAATGCTCTCCTCTTGCTTGGCGGATTCTTCCGGGTAATCTGGATTCCTTCCACAGTCCAAAGATATCATGTAGGCAGATTGATGTTTCGAAATTGCCCGTAATGTAAGTATGCCTGGTTGTGCCCTGTTTTGCATGGGCACTCCATGCAGGTTTTCTGTGAAACCTGTGAGGTCCATGGGGTAAGCTTCAGGCCCCCGAGACCATACACAGTATAAGCAATAGTGACAGCTGATACATGGATCTTGAGACCTCAAATAGTTGTAGAGCAAGAGGGTGTACCATGGCTGGTGCAGCAGGCTATCTCAGCAGGCTACCAATGTCTACCAGAGAAAACCACCATTCACAATAGCTGGCATTGGTGAAGATTTCTAGATTTGGGTACCATTTGTGGGTGCCTGACACCACTCTCCTAGAACAGGAAGAAGGATGGATGTCATTACTGTTTGATTTTGTCACAAGGTCTATATGTGCACATGCACAAGTAGGTATAAATCTATTTTTCTATCTATTTTTTGCCTGTCTCTACCAATTCCTACACTTCATTCTATGTCCTTATATTTCTCGTTCCTCGCTCCCTCTCTGTCTTGTTCTTTCTTTCAGTATTACTGTCTTTTTCATTCTCTTTTTTCTTCGACACCTTCTCTAGCATCTGTCTTTTATTCATCTCTCTTTCTTTTATTTCTACATTTCTTTCATTTTCCGTTTCTATCTGTTGATTCTGTCAGTTTTCTCTGCCGCTCAGGCAAGTTCCCATAGCAACAGGAATTCTGGGAAACCTGTTTTTCACACGTTCACCTGCCAAGTCCAGGTGCAGAGAAATTCTACCCCTTTCTCTCTCACACACACATGGAGGAGGGACAGAGAGGGGGAGAGAGAAAAAGAGAAAGACAGACACAGGGAGAGATTTAACTGACATGCATATGGGCAGGACATGGATCTACAGTGACAATCGACTATTCAGTCCA
>JAAGKR010006566.1:34667-42099 GCA_011419295.1 Clarias macrocephalus
AAAGTAGCGAAAGAACAAGAAATTATTTCTGCTATAAAAATAATAACAACAACAACAACAATAATAATAATAGTAATAATAATAATAATAATAATAATTTGAAAAGGTCTCCGAGTGGTAAAATGCTCGCCCTTTCATCCGGAGATCGCTGGTTCGATTCCTGGGTGATGCTGTAACCTCTCGCAGCCGGAGTTCTGGAGAGAGCTGATTGGCCGAGCTCTCTCAGAGGGGAGGGATGAGAGGCACTTGGTGCTCCCACATTTGTGGCTCTACAGCCAATCAGGGGCGTCTGTGAGCTCGCGCATCGGAAGGAGCGGACAGCGCTGTCCTCCGAGTGTGTTACGCCGCCCCCCAACGGTGCGCGAGCGAGCAGTTCGAAAAGAAGCAGTCGGTTGGCGTCACGTGGTTCGGAGGAAACATGTGATAGTCTTCGGTCCTCCCGGCTGAGTGGTAGTAGTAGCCTTAATGTGGGAGCCCCCTAGTGACGGGGAGGAATTGGACACGACTAAATTAGGGAGAAAAATCAAGAAAAATGTTTTTTAAATAAAAATAATAATTTGAGTGATCTTGTACAATGCATGGCATTCCACAGCATTGAATGCAGCAAAAATGGATAAACATAATTTGTCATTCGTTAACTGATTTTAAAATGGTAACTGTTTGCAAACTGCTGTGGTGTAAACACTTCTTGGGACTTGTGGGGTGTAAGAGGTGCGTCACACTTAACGTAATTCCGTAAAAACGTGATTCATTTCACACCTTATTGTTATTACAAATATCTTCACTCAGGAACATCAACACCCTCTATTCTCGTGTCGGCGGCTTTACGTAATTAATCTGATCCTGTTTGGGGAAGAAACCAGTGAACACAGGGTTATTCAAAATGCACTTTTATGTTATTACATAAATGAAGGAACACAGAAATAAATGAGACTAATAGAGTCATGCTGCACTGGTCTAACTGGATTTTATGTTTGTCTAGTAATGCGATTGCTCATTATGTTATACAGTTACGTTATGTTAAACAGCGCACTGGATAGATCGATGGATAGATCGACAGATCGATGTACAGCTCCAGCATCTGGTCTGTCAGCAGTCTGGCGCACGGCAACAAAGCGGAACGCAGAGACCTTACCTCAGCATTACTGTCCAAGTAGCGCACACTCATCTTCATCTCCGTCAGAGAGTAAGCACACACACTCGCCTGTCAGCGACCGATGACAGCGCAGTTATATAGAAGTCTTCAAACACACACTTGCACGCAAAGTTGATAGCTCCATCAATCATCAGCATGCCTTTTGGATTAGAACTTCATTTTGTGCATTGAGTCATTATTTATGAGATTCGATTAAGTCAACACTCGGTCATATGGCAGGCGGAAAGGCAGATAAATGGATAGTTGGCAATTAAAACTGATTAAAAGCAGTAGTACACACAGGGAATGCAGTTGATATATAATTAATAACTACACAAAGGGTGTAAATTGTGTACTTTTAATAGAGTGCGTTCCCTAATTACTGAGTGGGTAATAAGGCTGAGTGTACACAGAGCAAATACAGATTGTCTCCATGTTGATGGGTTTATTAATAGTGTGTGTGTGGGGGTGCAAGAATACTGTATGTAGCAGCAACTTGGTAATTACACTCCACCGACTGTACCGCGCAATTCTTAATATTTATCTTATTTTTCTCTAAATCATTTGTCATACTATATTTGGTAGATAAAGTAATTCAATTTACGTATAGTACACTGTAAAGTAAAATAGCCTTTTTTAAAGTTTGGCCGGTGTGTTGGGTGTAGGTTTGCATGTACTCACATTTCAGGGTTTTGATTCCACACCAGAGGCCATTTTGTTCCATAAAGTGTGTGTGTGTGTGTGTGTGTGTGTGTGTGTGTGTGTGTGTGTGTTGTGTTTCCTAACAGTACAAAAGGAATTCCATTTTCTCATGTAATTCTATACAATGATATCATTAGTTCGAACACGTGTATGTTTTTTCCCCCTATGGAGTTAACCACAGTCATACAGTAAGTGTATATTCAGGTGGATCTTTGGACCATTTATCTCCTGTAATGAAATATTACACTGCCCAGCTGAAAGAAAAAAAAAAAAAAAAAAAAGCTGCGCTGCTTCAAGCGCCTTCCCGCTTACCCGGATGCAGCCATCACTCTGGGATAGGGTCAATCAGATGACATGAGCTTTTTCCATTGCTTCAAAGTGCAATCTTTATGCCCCCCCTAATAAAGTGAAGCCTTTTTTTTCTTCTGATTAGTCTCACTAACAGCTGGTTTTCTTATGTGCCTCATGAGTATGGAAAGGCTCTTACATTCATAATTAAACATAGCTATGGTTTTTACTGTTGAATGCAAATTCACCAACAGTTTAAGTGATCTCCATTCATGATTTTTTTTTTCTTTTTTTTTTTTTCTGACCACATTTCTTCCACAAAGTTGACAGCTCAGCAGGTTTTGGTAATGTGTTAAAGGGTCTTAATTCAGTTCCAGTAATATCAAATCTCCCTAGCTGTGTTTTTTTTGCTTGATGCAGCCCAATAATTTGGCCCTTCGTAAATGGTGACTTTTTTGAGGCCGCGCAGTGTGAGTATCCTTTTTAAGCAGGAAATAAGAGGTGGATGTTGATTTTAGATTTTGCTCCCTTTCTACATTGTTCTCATTTGACCCATAACTTATCAGTTCTCGGAATGAGGAGGATCTCAAACCCCCGAAGCGGGATTATAACTTTATGTATTTTACATTGAAGAAAGCAGATATATGATGGATTATCGAGTGTATGGGGTCAGTTTGTAATTCCACAAAATAGATTCAAATACAGCACTGTGCAAAGGCTTTGAGCCACCCTCATTTCTTCATATTAAATTCAATTACATGAAATGATGTAGGATAAATTCAATAAATTGGAACAACTGTTTGACTTGACAGGCTGCAAAGTCCTCAAATATAGACTTTGAAAATAGCTTGTTTATGTAAAAACCTCCGCAGCAACCTCATTTCCTCTTTCATCTGTTCCAACCATTCAGTATTCAGCATGAGCATTATAGTGATCACCGGCCTGGTGATCATCAGTCATCATCTGCACCTGTTTCTCACTGGTTCATGCCTTATGCTAGATGTTTTTCTTAATGCTTGAATTATTTATAGGTCACTGTGTGGCTTAACAAATATTAAACAAAACTGCTCAGGTACAGGGGCTGGACTGTATAGAAGAGGCAAAAACTTGCCAAAAAATAAAAATAAAAAATGGCTGGAGAACGATTCCTCAAGAATGCATAAGAAATATAAGAAAGTTTCGCTCTTTGTAAATGCGGGATGACTCAAAACTTTTGCACTGTACTCTAGATAAACTATTCCAATCCTAAGTTCAGGTTACTGTGCAGATATTTATACAGTATATAAGAAAATTCCCAAAAAGGTTATGATATATTCCTAGACCATGTTTGGTGGTTGGTGGTCACCTTTGATCGTGTCCTCATACAGGTGTCGCACTGTTTCAAAAGAAACAAGTAGATAAAAGACATTGAAATTAAAGTGAACTCTTGTCTTAACTCAATTAATGCTCTTAGAATGATATGAGGAATATAATGGTGCTGGAGAAAAGGTCTCGGTCGTAGGCTCAAACCTCCTGGATCTCACACGGCTCCTCGTTTTCCAGCGTTGTGCGTCATTCCCCCAATCTCGCTCGAATCCTGTCAGCGAAAAAGCCACCAAATATCCGAATGCACCGCTATCATATTACAGCACTAAGCATTTCTAAATATACCCTGTATTTAAAGGCCAATGGATTTCTGCACGTTCGCTGGCATATTTTATCAGCATCATGTAATAGGCACGCAGCCTGTGTGTCTTGAGGTCTGTAAAAAAAAAAAAAAAAAAAAAAAAAAAAAGGCAGAAAGGCAAAGTTCTCCTTTTACAACTGTGGCTTTATAGACTTTATTCTTCATGGTCTAAAAAAATATAGATACTTTTTCAGAGGACTCAGTTAGCATTAACAGAGCTAGCATCTGGGTTTGAAATGGCAGAACATCCATCACCCCGACTCCTACACCATCATGGGAGTGTCGCCAGAGCTAACTTCCTGGAGCTAATGGATTTAATGTTTTCTTTTTTGGCTAAGCTGGAGAAAAACGTTTGTTGTTTCAGACCTGATTTGTTCCCAACTTAGCAATGTTGTGTCCCACTGGGCGAGACTGGCTTGTTAGATTTCTGTCTACTCTTCATTGCAAACAATGAAGGGGGTGGGGTAGGCGGGGGGTGTTGGTGGGGGGTAATCCTGATGGCATATATATGGACATGTATAGGGATGGGCAAAGTCCGGCCTGTGCATGAGGCTAAATAAAGGTCCTTCCTAATGTAACTTGCCTAGTGTTACAAATGTGCGTGAAATGGACGGGGAGACAAATTTTCAACCCGATCCATGCAAAAAAAAAAAAAAAATTAAGATTACGATTAAGATTCAGTTATTTGTTACAAGTACCTTACAGCTCAGTGAAATATATTTTTTGCATATCCTAGTTAGAAAGCTGGGGTCAGAGTGCAGGGTCGGCCAGGATACAGCGCCCCTACAGCAGATAGGGTTAAGGGCCTTGCACAAGGGCTCGATAGCAGCAACTTGGGGATGCTGGGATCTGCGTTACTGATCGGAAGGTCAAGGATTCAACTGGCACCCTGTACAGGGTGTATCTCGCCTTGTGCCCCAAGTCCCCTGGACAGGATAAGTGGGATAGAGAATGAGTGACAGAGAGTGAGTTATACACACAGGCTATTGTTGCAAAATTACATGTTTACATGGTAAATCAGGAGCATTAATAATACATAGTCCACTAATATATCGATCTATGTGCCTGCTTTTTGTACTTAGAACATGTAATTTTGCAACAATAGCCTGTGTGTAAAACTCACTCTCTGTCACTCATTCTAATAGAAATGTGACAAGTGAAAGCAGGGAAAATTTTCAAGTACACCTTAATAATAATAATAATAATAATAATAATAATAATAATAATAATAATAATAATAATAATAGGAAACTAAAACACTAGACATTTTCAAATCAAATATAGAAACAGGTTATTGAAAATATTAAAATGATCACTTTAACTATTTACCTATTAAATGAAAATTATAGCTAGACACTGCAACCTTGACCATCCAGGTCAAAGCAATTCCTTATTCCAAAAGCAATATTCATTAAATAAAGAGTCAAAATGTGCCTCTATTATTCTTTGTGGGTTTTTTTTTTTTTTTTTTTTTTGGAAAATGCTAAAAATGTGAACCGCAGTGCCTCAAGGTTATAGTATGGGATCTTTTACATTTTCTCTTGAAAAAGAAATATGATAGATGCCTGTCCATAAGGACAACATCAGGCACAAGGATTCAGAGGCACAAAGTAGTGAATCTGTCTTTCATCCTCCTATTATGTCTACTGTTCTACTGTGGTTATTTACTGCGCTAAACTTTCTTTAACTGTTTTTTCAAGGGTGGTTTAGGTTCCTGCGAAATGATTGATCAAACTTATTTAATTGAAATCCCCAAATATAAACACAATCCTTCTGTTTTTGTAGCAAATATGAAAATGTGTTAAAAATTATTTTCAAACATTGATGATTGCATCTTAAATGTCTTTCTATTAATTGAATGTTTGTGTTCTAAAAAGTCTATTATTGCTGTGTGTATCTGCATGTGTGTGTGTGTGTGTGTGTGTGTGTGTGTGTGTGTGTGTGTGTGTGTGTGTGTGTGTGTGTGTGTGGAGCTAAATAATTAGTCTAATTAGAAACCAGTCAACTGTTAAGAGCCATGTGTTCGCTTATTACTGAACGAATGGATGAACAGATGAATTAATGAGTCTAATTAAACCAATTGTCTCCCTTTCCATTGATGCACTCCAAAAATGAAAGTAAATACAGTTTTTCAGCGTAAAAGCTGCTGATGAATGTTTTTGTTGAGTTGTTATTCCAAGATTTAAGCTTTAGAAACAAATCTGATGCCCAATTTTCTCAGCCAAGCAAAGAATTACAGTATGGTGGTAATTTCTTCCTTTCTTTCTTTCTTTCTTTCTTTCTTTCTTTGTGTGTGATGTGATTATAATAATAACTTGGTTATATGCATTGACTAATTTTATTTTCTCAAGGGGGTTGGGTAGGAAAATACAAAAATAAACTGATATTTGAGCCAAGGAAAAAAGAGCATGTGAAGTTAAATAGAAAAATGAATAAAACGTTGTTGTAATTGTCCTAAATTAATTGTTCTTTTGGCCCTATAAAAAAAAAAAATCTTGAAAATGTTCTACTTAGAGTATGTCGATTTCGTTTTAACCTGTAATTGGGAAATTATATTGAAAACCACAAACTTTTGCTTTCATCCAGATTGTTCTTTTTCAATGTTGTGATCAATAACATTTTTATCCTGTAAGTCTACAATCTCCAGCTAATGGCTAGAGGTCTACAAGTTGCTGCTTACATATGTGAGACGACTGCAAGCCCCTGCTCCTGTAGAGGGGACCAGAAAAACCAGAGGTCTACAAGCTCCTGTTCCTGTAAAGAAATCTACAATCTTCTGCTTTGGTTTTCAAGCATACAACCTTCAGATCCTGTAGGAAACTACAACCTCATTCTTCTCTCCAGGGAACATACATATGGTTGTGCTCCAGCATGTATTCAGTGAACTACAAACTCCTCATCATTTCCTAGGTCTACAAGTACAAGCTACTGCTGTCCAGGAGACTACAAGCAATTGCTGCTACCAAGCAGATACACTACCAAGCAACTGTCCACTGTGGTGACTACAACCCTTTTCTACTGACAGTATAACTCCTGCATGCATTTCTTCTTTGTTGATTAGTGGCCCCATCTACTGGTGCATTCTTGTTACTGCATCTCTGACCTTCATCTCTCACTTTCTATCTTTCCTTCAGTCTTACATCGTGATCATTTAATCCAGTAATCTGTTCCTTCACTGTTCAATATAAATACTTATTAACCTTTTGTTAGGGTTCTACCCATTTTTACAGTTTGTCCATCATAGTTTAGCTATTACTTTTACTATTATACTCATTCATTTAGAAACATCTGACAAAAGAAGAGAGGATAAAGAAGAAAAGCAGTCAATTTAAGTGGAGAAAAGCTACAGTATCTGTAATGCCTAACTCCATTTCCATTGGTAACATTTATTCTTGCATCTTCAGTAAACTTTGCCCCTGGTCAAGGTTGTGACCAATCCAAGTGCAATGGATGTACTCTGAATGAGATGCATGTCACTATGAACCAAGTAATTTTTATTCAAGGACAATTTTTATTCAAGGACTAATATGTACCTACTTGCAAGGTCCTGTAAGGTGAAGGATACCAGAGGAAGCACACAAAGGCATGGCGAGTTCGATCGCGCTATAGTCCAATAGATTGAAATGAATCCACCAGGGAGT
>JAAGKR010006567.1:3413-14789 GCA_011419295.1 Clarias macrocephalus
AATAATAATAATAATATGGACAATTTGTTGACATTACCCATTTACACATTCATGCACATTGCACCCACCCTGGACGTTTTTATAGAATGTTTGCACATTTTTGCACATTGCACATTTGTGTTAATTACATCTTCACATTCATGCATATTGTATTTATATTGTTTCTATATTCAACATATTTGTACAGCCAAATTGTACAACTAAGTTTTTAAAAAATATCTTTTTATATTTTATATTTTGTTCTTATCTTCTATATTTTCTACAGCTAAAGTTCTTATATATTTTATTCTTATTTTATTCCAGAATTTATTTATTATTTATTATATTGTTTTAAGCATTTCACTGCATATTGTACTGTGTATGACTGTATATGAGACAAATAAAATTCGAATTTGAATAATAATAATAATAATAATAACAATAATAATAATAATATGGACAATTTGTTGACATTACCCATTTACACATTCATGCACATTGCACCCACCCTGGACGTTTTTATAGAATGTTTGCACATTTTTGCACATTGCACATTTGTGTTAATTACATCTTCACATTCATGCATATTGTATTTATATTGTCAATTGTGAACAGTTTCTATATTCAACATATTTGTACAGCCAAATTGTACAACTAAGTTTTTTAAAAATATCTTTTTATATTTTATATTTTGTTCTTATCTTCTATATTTTCTACAGCTAAAGTTCTTATATATTTTATTCTTATTTTATTCCAGAATTTATTTATTATTTATTATATTGTTTTAAGCATTTCACTGCATATTGTACTGTGTATGACTGTATATGAGACAAATAAAATTCGAATTTGAATAATAATAATAATAATAATAATAATAATAATATCCATCCATCCAGGACCGTGGAGTCCAGTGGTGACCATTGTATTTATTCCCCTTTTTTATGATTATGGTAGGATCTTGAGTCAACACCCACACACACCCACACACATACACACATTACAGGCAATTTGGGAATATACCAACTATACTAATGTACTGTATTGTACATTCTTTGAACTGTATAATACCCAGAGGAAACCCATCAAGCACAGGGAGAGCATACATGACCCCAAGGCGAGAATCAAACCCCGAACCTGGAGGTGCAAGGCGTCAGTGCTTATCGCTAAGCCACAATGCCACTAAAAAAAATAAAATAAATAAAATAAATAAATAAATAATAATAGGTATATCTCTATCTTGTCTGAATTTAGTAAGAGAAAATGATCGATCATCCAATCTTTTATATCTTGGACACACGCAGTCAATCTGGACAACTAGAATATTCCATCTGGTTTCGATGAGATGTATAACTGGGTTTCATCAGCATAACAATGGAAACTAATCCCATGTCTTCTGATGATGTTACCTAAGGGGAGCATGGATACAGAGAACAGCAGAGGTCATAAAACTGACCCTTGTGGGTCCACATATTTCACAGGCATTACACCGGACAGTTCTCCATTCAGATATACACTCACCTGAAGCATTATTAGGAACACCTGTTCAATTTCTCATTAATGCAATTATCTAATCAACCAATCACATGGCAGGTGCTCCAATGCATTTAGAGATGTGGTAATTTTTATATTAAGATTTTTATATCAAGACAATCTCCTGGTAATTTGGTAATTTTTATATCAAGACAATCTCCTGAACTCCAAACTGAATGTCAGAATGGGAAAGAAAGGGGATTTAAGCCATTTTAAGTGTGACATGGTTGTTGGTGCCAGACGGGCCGGTCTGAGTATTTCACAATCTGCTCAGTTACTGGGATTTTCATGCACAACCATTTCTAGGGTTTACAAAGAATGATGTGAAAAGGAAACATCCAGTATGCGGCAGTCCTGTGGGCGAAAATGCCTTGTTGATGCTAGCAGTCAGAGGAGAATGGGACGACTGATTCAAGCTGATAGAAGAACAACTTTGACTGAAGTAGCCACACGTTACAACCGAGGTCTGCAGCAAAGCATTTGTGAAGCCACAACACGCACAACCTTTAGGCGGATGGGATACAACAGCAGAAGACCCCACCGGGTGCCACTCATCTCCACTACAAATAGGAAAAAGAGGCTACAATTTGCACGAGCTCACCAAAATTGGACAGTTGAAGACTGGAAAAATGTTGCCTGGTCTGGTGAGTCTCAGTTTCTGTTGAGACATTCAAATGGTAGAGTCAGAATTTGGCGTAAACAGAATGAGCACATGGATCCATCATGCCTTGTTACCAAGGTAACAAGTGCAGGCTGGTGGTGGTGGTGTAATGGTGTGGTGGGTCTTTTCTTGGCACACTTTAGGCCCCTTAGTGCCAATTGGGCATGATTTAAATGCCACGGCCTACCTGAGCATTGTTTCTGACCATGTCCATCCCTTTATGACCACCATGTACCCATCCTCTGATGGCTACTTACAGCAGGATAATGCACCATGTCACAAAGCTCGAATCATTTCAAATTGGTTTCTTGAACATGACAATGAGTTCACTGTACTAAAATGGCCCCACAGTCACCAGATCTCAACCCAATAGAGCATCTTTGGGATGTGGTGGAACGGGAGCTTCGTGCCCTGGATGTGCATCTCACAAATCTCCATTAACTGCAAGATGCTCTCCTATCAATATGGGCCAACGTTTCTAAAGAATCCTTTCAGCACCTTGTTGAATCGATGCCACGTAGAATTAAGGCAGTTCTGAAGGCGAAAGGGGGTCAAACACAACATATTAGTATAGTGTTCCTAATAATCCTTTAGGTGAGTGTACAAAATAGTATCGATCAGACAGGTAGGATCTAAACCATTTTAATTCCTGTCGCTGAATACCGATGTGATTTTGAAATTAAGAATTAAATCAGTTGAGTGTTTGAGTTTTAAATATTTCCCTTTTTAAAGCTACACCACCCACAATGCCATTCGATTACCTGCTAATAAAAGTGCAGTGGGATTTAACAGAGCAGTTTACAAAACTTTAATACTTATTGTAAGACCACCATTGAGACCAGCATGTTTGTCATCTCATAGATTCAATACTAAAACCGAGTCTCTGTGCACATCAACCTCAATGCAACTACGTAATGTTTCTGCATTGCATTCTGGGACTTTGTTGGAATCCAGCGTTTGCATCAAAGTCTCCCCTACTGTATAATAAATATGTAAAAATCTTGTTGTGCTTCGAGTTAACGTTGTTGTGATTTCGGTCTGGTGAGGTGTTTTGCACTTTAGAGCCGCTGTATAGAACAATGAAGGTCGCTGAAAAAAACGGGAACGAGAAAAAGAAACTAACTGTAGCTGTCCATTGTCTCTGAGATTTTTGAATATGTGACTTATCACACACCTTTGTAGCGCTAACAATAGCAGTGTCCTACTGTGACATTAGCAAAGCCCACAACGGCTACTTCTCACAGAAATGTGCCAGTTTTTAAACACTTATAGAGTAAATGGTGGGCCTTGAGCCAGGTGGAGGAAAGGTGCAAATCCCCTGCAGGAAACACACACGCACACACACACGCACACACACACGCACACACACACACACACACACACAAAGACCGAAGGTGAGATTCAACCCCCCACTCTGGAGGCGTGAGCTGACACCTTTCACCCACGTTAGAAATATTGTACAGCAGGTTTTATTGTGTCATGTGTCTCAGGTTGAAGATTCTAGAAGACAAAAAAACTTAACGCCAGAGTCAAATCACCTGTGTTGAGTCATTTTAACCACATTCATTCCCTGCGCAGAGAAAAATCACCCTCATTGCACTTTTTTGGGAAAAAACAACACCCTTCGCTCCTTTTCTTGCAAATAATTTTTTTTTCTCATGATCACAAGAGTGAGAGTGACTCAAGGTCATGTTTTTTTTGTTTTTTTTGACAATGTGCAGTTTATTATCAGATGGAGTAACAAATAGACATTTATAATGTACATTCTCAGGACAATGTAAGACAGACACAGTGTATGAATTAATCAAAGATGCATTATTAGACTAGTAGACTAGTGGAGATAAACAAAGGCTTTCTGTAATCCTGACCCTGAACTTATTGGCACAAAGACACAATATGAGTATTCTTCTAATAACAGAAGAACAAAGATGGTGAAATAAAAACAGCCTTACTGTTGGAAGAAAGAAAATCGAAGATGTGTGTGTTGTGTTATTCTTATTATTATTATTATTATTATTATTATTATTATTATTATTATTATTATGATGATGAAAATTTGATTTGTCATGTACACAACTGTACACAGTATATATAATATGCATTGAAGTGCTTATACGACTGTCCGTGACCTAAAAAATGGAAAGAAGAAATAGGATGAGAAAGTAAAACTTTTGTTGCCAGGAGTTCAGCTATTATTGGCTGTATTTTTAGTTATTTTGAGGGGACAATAAATGTACACTGCTATACAAACTTTACACTGACGACTTTTCATTGTGTCAAAGAGTCATTTATGCAGTGTTGTCCTATGAAAAGATAGAACTAAATATTTACAGAGATGTGAGGGGTGTACTCACTTTTGTGACATGCTGCATATAAAAGTATAAACTGCATAAATTAAGTGAATTATTATTGTTAATATCTCATCACTCATCATCTATAGCGCTTAATCCTGTATTCAGGGTCACGGGGGGCCTGGAGCCTATCCCAGGAGACTTGGGGCACATGGCAGGGTACATCCTGGACAGGGTGCCAATCCATCGCAGGGCACAGACACACACACATACTGTTAGGAACCTCCACTAGAGGTCACTGTTCATGTCTGTCTGTAGTTTTTGTTGGTCGACTCAGTTTCCCAGAAGGCACCTCAGTCAGGTGATGAGTGCTCACCTGAACTGAGGTGGCTCATTAAAGTTTCTATAAATAGCAGTTTATTCTGGGTTTAACTGGGTCGAGCATTGATGTTGAATGTTTGTTGGTGTATGTTTGTATACCTAGATCCTAGTACCGGCATGTGGGTGTTCCTTTGTTTCTTTAAGTTTGTTTTGTAGCCTTTGTTTTCAGAGGGCTCTAGTTTTGTTTTCTGTATGTTCTTTGTTCTGATGGATTCATGGAGCTGCCTTGTTCAGTGTTTAGTTAGGCTGTGTCTCCTCCTGTGTAAGTACTGGTCTGTGTATCCCCAGTGTCGGCCTTCTTGTCTAGTTCTTTGCTTGTTGCTTTCCTTTTCTGTTTAGGTGTTTGTAACCCCATTAGTGCTTAGCTGCTAGCAGGGTGTTAGAATTATTTTATATATAAAGGAGTTATTTCTACTCTCTTGCTCTCTTCCTCATAGATCTGATATTAAGATCTGATGTTAAATCTTTCCTGCTGCTATCTTCCTGTCTCCTCTTGCATCTGTTCCTAAAGGTGTGAACGCTCCCACGCTCACCTTCCCATTCTCTCCTTATCTCTCTCTCCTTATCTCTCTCTGTCTCCTTCCCCCTTCTCCCCCTTACTCGAGCCAACATCTTGTGATCCTTCTCTGGACGGACACCTCTGTCTTCCTCTTCTTTGATTTTTCAGGATCTCACCAGGACATTTACAGTGGTTTATGTTCTTTGTAGTAACATATGTCGATGGCACAGGCGTTTGGTCAAACATATATAAACCCCATCTTTTGCTGTTAATAAACAGACTTTTCTGACAGACAACGTGTGTGTGTGTTTGTGTTCTGTTTCCTCTTTTGGTCCATACTAACCCGGTTAGGTCAGCATCCCGTGTCTCCATATTCCGTGTAGCTACTAACCCAACTAATCCAGTCTCTGTCCCTCCAGTCCAGTCTCTGTCCCTAGTTCCAGCCACGTCCTGTCCAGTCTTGTTTCTAGTTCCCCTATGTGTCCTTAGTTAGCTCCAGCTCCATGTTTCCTCATCCTCAGTCCCCTGTGTCAGTTCTCAGTCCCCTGTGTCAGTTCTCAGTCCTGTGTTCAGCTCCTGGTTCCTCTCTGTTAGTGCGCCGTTCCTCTGTTAGCGCGCCGTTCCCTATGTCTTTTGGTTATGTCTGTTTGAGTTTTGTAAATAAAGACTGTTTGTTTGCACATCCCTCTGCCTTCATGCCTACCATATATGCCCACGGCAACACCATCAGCCGGTCTAGCCAAACCCACCAGCTAGACCACATGACACATACACTCACTCATTCACACACTACGGGCAATATGGGAACGCCAATTAGCCTAACCTACATGTCTTTGGACTGTGGGAGGAAACCGGAGTACCCGGAGGAAACCCACCAAGCACGGGGAGAACATGCAAACTCCATGCACACAGAGACGGGAATCGAGCCTATTATTATTATTATAGCTGTGATCTTAGTGGCACAGACAGTAACCTGAGTATGGGTTTCCTCTGGGTTCCCTGGTTTCCTCCAACCTCCTAAAAACACGCCCCAGATATGAACAGATGTGTAAGAGTGTGTTTGTGGTGCCCTGACCTGGTTTCCTATCCAGGGTGTTTTCCCACCTCCTGTCTAGGACTCCAGCTCCACTATGACCTAGACCAGGAGTGTCCAAATCCAGTCCTGGAGAGCCAGTGACCAGCACAGTTTGTAATTCACCAACACCTAAACACACCAACTAAACCTAGTAATTAACAGATTAGTTAAATCAGCTGTGTTTGAGAAGAAGAAGCACCAAACTGTGTTGGACACTGGCCCTCCAGGACTGGATATGGACACCCCTGACCTAGACGTATATTTCTATATAAAGCTGTCAGATTGTATCCTCTGTCCAAGGTCCTGCACTCTTACATATTGCAGTAGGCACACCTGCTTATAATTATAGTTACGCTAATAATTCAGTCATAACCTAATAATATTTGATAACATGTCGTTCGTGTCTATACATGCTGTAGGGATGAAGCCACCTAAGCTTTAAAATTATATATCACTTCTGTGTGTATGTGTAAATAATGAAAGATGAGTTAAATAGTCTTTATTCTAAGGTCACGGGCAGTCGCCTAAGCATTTCACTGCATATCGTACTGTGTATGACTGTGTATGTGACAAATAAAATTTGAATTTGAATTAGAATTTTGAAATCTCATTTGTTTCAAAGAACAACTATAATTTCTCCAGATGTCCACTAGAGGGCGCTGTAGAACAATGTTACACTATTAAAACTTATTCAAATAGTCAATGATTCATCTAATAAAATATCCAGCATTAACATTCTAACTAAATGTTCCATATGTAACCTCAACAATTACATTTGAATAGTTTTATACAGTTACTGGGACTCTGATAAACAAATCAGACCTTATCCATAAACACCAGCTGAGACGTCATGAACACAGACTCGTACAGTCGCTTGAGGACGGAAACATCTGCGCTCGCACAGACTTTCAACTTTGCCTTTCCTGATTATCAACACTGTCTGGACAAAGAAAAAGTCACGCACTATGACGCTAAGCGCCTTTTAGCTTTGATCACAGTTGGTGGGCTCCAGTTCATGTGAGGGTATGGAAATGCTCTTACTTTCACTATTAAACATCTCCGCAGCTCTGCTTTCTTCTGTCACATTTTTCACCAGACTTCTACAGTTCTTAAATGAATTCCAGTAATTTGCGGTAAATTGTAATAAGTCACTCTGGAACTAAACAGAACATTAGATGATGAGGCATCAGGAGTCTCAGAGCCAGGGCTAGAAAATTTTTCTTCGGTATGGCGGGACAATGTAATCCAAAGATAAGCTGCAAGACACCTATTTTTATACTGAGATGTCAACACATGAACCCAAGGCCAAGAAAGGAAGAAAAACACAATCAGGGTCACGTGAGTGTAAGTAAACAGGGACGGTTATAACAATCACACTGACATGAATTAAATCTTAATGAGTGTTCCATATTTGTAATAAATAATAAATCCAGAAATATTTGCTTGATGCATGATGTTGTCTGTTTCTGGCCCAGTCAATAAATTCATTCACTTAAAAGACAAACGTTCCTTTGATAAAATGTTGTCTGTTGTGTATCATTGAATAAATCTGGGTTCTGTGCTTCCCTTATTCTGTGTGTGGCCTCGACATGGCCTCCATCTGCTGTGTAATGACTGTGTAATGACTGGAGTCTAGTCTTAACCGAGCTCTCCTGTATATGTTATGTGTGTGTGTGTGTGTCATCACTTCTAATCGTCGCTCCCAGATCGACATGTCGTCTTATCATCTGTGTTATTTTATGATCAGTTGAATGGCAATTGACAAGATGGAAATGAATCGTGTTTTTTTTATATATTTTTTTAACATTTTATGGCCAGCATCCTGAAAGCGAATCAAAACAAGCACATGAATCAGAATCAGTAAAGAGAAACAGGCAGATGTCAGATAATTGATCTTTAAACACCATTAACCGGGACGGGACGGGACGGGACGGGACGGGACAGGACAGGACAGAGTCAAAAACCAGGAAACTGGATCAAACAATCAGGATATCAACACAGGTGTGTGTGTGTGTGTGTGTGTGTGTGTGTGTGTGTGTGTGTGTGTGTGTGTGTGTGTGTGTGTGTGTGTGGGTGTATTTGAGTCCGGGTGTTCAGGAATTCTGTAGCTGTGATCTACAGATGTCCTGGAAGCTGCAGTGCATTTTGGGAACTTTAGTTAAGCACCAATTCTGGTGTATTAAACAATTCTGTAGTATTAAAATGCATATTTGTAGAAGCAAGCTTGGTTAAATTACAGTATACTGATGAAGAAGGTGACTGGCATGATCCAGGTCCTACTGGAGTCAATGTGTCTCCTCGCCGTCTTGGTTGTGGAGACCGTCTGCGCTTCTCCTGCACCTCGTCCAGTAGTGGGAACCTAAAGTAGGCAGAAGGTCAAGACCTTAACGTGGTACAATGCACTTGCTACTCTAAGAGCAGATTTGGAGGTCAGGTGATACCTGCCAGTAGTTTTCTGCACAGCGGCAGCATAATGAAGCATGTTTTAATACCCTGGTTGTTTTTGTTTGCTTTATTAAACTTTATAAAAACAAAGTCTAATAAATGATGTGCTCAAAATTTTAGTGAGTGGACGTCTACCGTACTTCTAACGCTACTGAAAGATGGCACTTAATCAATGCAAGCTTGTTATGGCGTTATGGTGTTTGGAGGCCTTACAATCCAAAGCACAGGACAATTACTATATAAAAAAAAAAAACTTTTTGCGAGTGGGTAATCGTCTCCCATGGACTCAATGCACATGCGTCACTCATATAGTCAACATCCGTGCGCCTGTGTACTGTTTATTACAACATTGTGACCACGTGCGTGAAGCAAAAGGAAGTGTCATTAGAAAGATTATGTGCGAAAGATCCATGGCCTCTCATTGTCAGTCTCTGTGTGTGCGCGCATGTGTGTGTGTGTGTGTGTGTGAGAAAGTCGTGTGTGTGAGAGAGAGAAAGTCGCCCCCCTCAGCTTCTCACACACACACACACACACACACACACTAACGGAAACATAGCTCTGTCGGGATTCTTTTCAAAGGTGAAAATGGTATTCAGGTTACAATGCAGGTTAATCAGTTTTCTTTTTATATTAGTTATATTTTTATATGAATATTTTTGGGTTGTGGGGGAATCGTCCGAGTTTGACTTTCTTTCTTATGGGCAAAGTTGCTTTGATATACAAGTGTTTTGATATACAAACGCTTCCGGAACAAATTATGGCAGAGGCGCGGCCATTTATACAAGTGCTTGCCAGTCAACGCTGCCGCAAGGCAATCAGCCTGGATATGCTGCACCTGTCAGCGTCTATTTAGGGGTCCTGATACATCTGCACTGATACACTGATACATCTGCGCTCATTTACAGAAGGTAGCACCACTAAGGTATCAGGGGCCAAAGACAAAACAAAGCAGAGAAAAACAAAGACAAGGAAAGAAAAGACAAAGCGCACATATTTAATATATATTGTATATTAAAACATACTGAAAAACATACTGCATACTGCAAAACACATCCCAGCAACTTCAGAACTGCTTTGACTGCGGAGACTCACTTAAGGAAAATATATTGGGTCATGTGTTAATAACAGGAATACAGTAACTGTGTTGCACTCTTAAGCAATCCATATTTCCCCAATCACAGACACGTGAACTACAGATCAATCCGACAGTACTGGAAGAGCAACAAAGCTTCTGTTATTGTTGCTATACAATTAAGAAATTCGGGTTTAAGATCAAACGGTGAATATGAGATGATAGATTTCTTTTCCTGATGTTTACACTCAGCTGTGTACAGTAATCCCGCAGTGAGAGAGAGAGAGAGAGAGAGAGAGAGAGAGAGAGTGAAGAACCTTTGGCTCAGTTGTGATCACATGATGCACAACAGTCAAGGAGGATACTGTATGTACAATCCCAGTGAATAGTTTCACCAAAAGGTTCATTTCATGAAGATTCATTTAAGGGCTTATTGTACTGACATCTAGTGGAAATTTTGTGTAGTAAATGGATCATAATGTCAAAAGTGCTATAATTTACTGTATATTGACTTATACATTGTGTGTGTGTGTGTGTGTGTGTGTGTGTGTGTGTGTGTGTGTGTGTGTGTGTGTGTCAAGTCAAGTCAAGTCAATTTTATTTATATAGCGCTTTTAACAATTGACATTGTCGCAAAGCAGCTTTACACAATAAAAAGAAGTAAGTCTGTATGCAATGTGTATGAATCAAAATGATAAGATTGTCCCTGATGAGCAAGCCGAGGGCGACGGTGGCAAGGAAAATGTGTGTGTGTGTGTGTGTGTGTGTGTGTGTGTGTGTGTGTGTGTGTGTGTGTGTGTGTGTGTGTGTGTGTTTCAAAATTCACTGTTCATAAAACATAGTTATGGACATACTGTAATCACCATCTCTGAAAATTAAGTGATTAACTAGAACAGAAAGGAAAAATTAAGAACAAATAGGGAGATATTTCTTTATTTATTTCATTAATGAACATAAATACAACTAACAAGCCACCGTTCGGAGTCTTTTAACAGAGTACATAAATTCTCCAGCCGTTACGATGCCTTAAACTTATGCCGAAAAGTGGCTCATGAGGTCCTGAGTACATCATATTCAATTACATCAGTGTACAGAGCTTTTTAAAAATCTTGGCGTGCTCAAAAGGGACACAGGTTGTGCGGTGCCCCCGGAAGGTGTTGTCTTTTTAGAGGCCTTATTTTATAAAAAAAAAAAAAAAAATTCTAATTAATTTGCTTGTTTGACCACTTCAAAAACACAGAAAGGCACTACATACTCTGACTTCAACATCCACTCAGCTCTAGCAGATCACAGAGATCAGAAACAGAACACATGCTAAAGCTGTATTAGTCGCTCTCGTCACCGAGGCAGTGTTCATCTGCAGCTGGTGACGTACGATCGTTCTCTCGTATCCGTTCTCTGTAGCGATGCATGTATACACTCCCTCGTCCTTTTCGCTCATGC
>JAAGKR010006567.1:18936-29773 GCA_011419295.1 Clarias macrocephalus
ATTGACATTGTCGCAAAGCAGCTTTACACAATAAAAAGAAGTAAGTCTGTATGCAATGTGTATGAATCAAAATGATAAGATTGTCCCTGATGAGCAAGCCGAGGGCGACGGTGGCAAGGAAAATGTGTGTGTGTGTGTGTGTGTGTTTCAAAATTCATTGTTCATAAAACATAGTTATGGACATACTGTAATCACCATCTCTGAAAATTAAGTGATTAACTAGAACAGAAAGGAAAAATTAAGAACAAATAGGGAGATATTTCTTTATTTATTTCATTAATGAACATAAATACAACTAACAAGCCACCGTTCGGAGTCTTTTAACAGAGTACATAAATTCTCCAGCCGTTACAATGCCTTAAACTTATGCCGAAAAGTGGCTCATGAGGTCCTGAGTACATCATATTCAATTACATCAGTGTACAGAGCTTCTTAAAAATCTTGGCGTGCTCAAAAGGGACACAGGTTGTGCGGTGCCCCCGGAAGGTGTTGTCTTTTTAGAGGCCTTATTTTATTAAAAAAAACTAAAATTCTAATTAATTTGCTTGTTTGACCACTTCAAAAACACAGAAAGGCACTACATACTCTGACTTCAACATCCACTCAGCTCTAGCAGATCACAGAGATCAGAAACAGAACACATGCTAAAGCTGTATTAGTCGCTCTCGTCACCGAGGCAGTGTTCATCTGCAGCTGGTGACGTACGATCGTTCTCTCGTATCCGTTCTCTGTAGCGATGCATGTATACACTCCCTCGTCCTTTTCGCTCATGCCGTCGATCAGTAAAAGGCAGCCCTGATCAGTTGAGACACACGCCATCGTCCTGCCCTGCTGCTCCCAAGTGTATGAGGCATGCAGGGATTCCATGGGGCATTTGAGGTAGAATTTAGAGTCTTGAGACACACTAATGGGGGAGTCTCTATTGTCATGGGACTCATCGTTTGTGGGGACGTCTGTAAGGACGCACAGGGACAGTATTAAAGATCAGACAAGATTAAAACAGTGTTCAAAATCCCCTTTAAGGCAAGTTAAGTTTTATTGTCATCTCATTATTTGCTTGATAACAATATCTTGGAGGAAACCCACCAAGCACGAGGAGAACATGCAAACTCCATGCACACAGACCCAAGGCAGGATACAACAGAGATACAGTATGTAATAGTTACACCTTTTTCCATAATTTGACCCAGACAAAGGCTCCAGAAGCTGAATACCATTGTCACAGTTTTTCACTAGTTTTACAGTTAATTAGTTAATTAGGCTTGACATAGACTCGAGCTAATTAGTAACATCACCTGTTTTATGCACAGGGAGAACTATAATACTGTACACGGCAGATGCTGTCCTAATTCTTTTGGCCAATAATATAAATGGTCCCAAGACCAGAAACAAACACTTCAGTGTGAACCCCGCCTGAGATAGCAACAGTGTAACACAAAAAACATGAAGTAAGCATGTATACACAACTCCTCTCTCTCTCTCTCTCTCTCTCTCACACACACACACACCCACAGACCCACACACACCTACCGTTTTCACATACAGAGGGGTTTCCATGGATGACATCTTGTACTAATGATCTATGAGGTAAAAGTAAAAAATAATTAGACTTTAGACTGGTAGAGTTAACATGATTTGATGTGTAAAGCAGAACCCACAGGTATGTGCCCTTTTTTCATCAGTTATGAAGATGTTATACAATTTTTCTACAATTTATATTTCTCAAATCTGATTGTATGATAGACTCGTTTTCTTTAAAAACTCTTACTGTTTTTAGTGAACTATATACTTCAAAATGTATATATTAAATGTAGATTTAAATGGTGATTATTCTGCATGTTCATTAGTGGAGTATGGTGTCCCACAGGGTTTGATTTTAGGCCCACTGCTTTGATCCCTTTTACATGCTTCCTTTGGGCAACATAATCCATAAGCATGATATTAATTTTCACTGTTATGCTAACGACACACAGTTATACGTCTCAGCAAAACCAGATGAGAGAAACCAGCTTGCTAAAGTTGAGCAATGCGTAAAGGATATAAGTTCTAGTCATAGGACCGCATGCAGCTAGAAGCAAGATTTTAGATCACACTGTAATTTTAGATGGCCTTTCTGTTTTATCTACCTAATAGTAAAATACCTTGGTGTGATTATAGATTCTAGTCTTTCATTTGAAGCTCATGTAGACAATATCACCAGGATAGAATTCAGGAATATTTCCAAGTTAAGGAATATATTGTCACTAAACGATGCAGAAAAACTAGTTCATGCTTTTATCAACTCAAGGTTGGACTATTGCAACGCATTACTGTCTGGTTGTTCAACTAGGTGCATAAACAAGCTTCAATTAGTTCAGAATTCAGCAGCCAGAGTCCTCACTAGAACCAGAAGATACGAGCACATCACCCCTGTCTTATCTTCACTTCATTGGCTCCCTGTGAAATTTCGTATTGATTTTTTAAAATACTGCTTTTGACATATAAAGCATTAAATGGTCTTGTGCCGCAGTATCTGAGTAACCTGTGTCTTATGGTGCGTTCACACCGAACGCGGCGAGAGCGTCAAATTTCGACGTCGTCGCCCTGCCGCCAACGGCAGTCACCGCTCTTTGCCGCTGTTGGCCGCTCTGGCGTAGACCAATTGCCTTGCTTGTATTTAAAGGGGCCACAAAGCAATCAAGCCTATTGATCTTGTAGAGACTGACCAAAGTCTCCACAAGATCAAAGTGGAAGAAAACAATAAATTGATTGTTAGAAATAACTGCATTGTAGTAATAAACAAATTATAAGCTATTCGTATGGTGTGGCTTCTGTTCCTTGTGAACTGCTAGTCTAATTTTATATATATATATTTTTATTAT
Organism: Clarias macrocephalus; assembly: GCA_011419295.1. Lineage (NCBI taxonomy): Eukaryota > Metazoa > Chordata > Actinopteri > Siluriformes > Clariidae > Clarias > Clarias macrocephalus. Next base: position 21,798 of record JAAGKR010006567.1, read on the forward strand.
TATATTATATTATATTTCTACACTAGAATAATTTACTAGACTTTATCTTTTATTAAAATAACATTAATAATTAATAAACTCTCACTGCGTTAGGTGTGAACGCACCATTACGATCAGCCACGCCTATTTCAATCAAAGGATGCAAGCTGCTTGTCAGTACCGCGTATTATAAAAACTACAGCAGCGGGCGGAGCTTTTTCTTACAAAGCCCCAAAGTTATGGAATAGACTTCCAAACAGTGTTTAGGACTCAGACACAGTCTCAGTGTTTAAGTCTAGGCTAAAAACCTATTTATAATAGCATTTTGTAAATAGATTAACCGTAGGTAAAGGAGCAGATCTGGGGGACTCATGGACGTAGAGTATCTGGTGAACTGGTATGTTTAGATGCTGTCTTCCCCACTCTCACTGATCACTCAGGTTTGTTGACGGTGAGGTGATTGGTTGCTTTACATCTCAGGGAGCCCTCATGTCTGTGTTTCTTTCTGGCTCTCCCTTTTAGTGATACTGTTATAATTAGTCCTGCCTGAGTCCCTGCTTGCACTCTACACTAAATATACATTCACTTTATACATTATGTGACTGTGACCATACGTAACTGTTATCTCTCCTCTTCTGCTCTCCCCTCTTCTGTTCTCTCTCCTCCCCTCTCTCTCTTTCTTTTCCTCTCTCTGTCGAGCTACACATGTCGTTCCTGAGCTGCTATTGATCCAGACTCCCTCTGCCCTCTGGACCTGCCTGACGCATCCTGGTGCCCCGCTTCTGGTTGGAGATCTCATCACATGGATTGTCCCTCCAATAAGTACCTGGACTCCATATTAACATCAATTAACATCTATTAACAACTATTATACTGAACTGCCTGCCACCTAACACACAGTATGAATGCAGATCAATTCCTGCTTTCTGTTTCACCCAAATGAGGATGGGTTCCCTGTTGAGTCCGGTTCCTCTCAAGGTTTCTTCCAACTGCCACCTCAGGGAGCTTTTCCTTGCCACTGTCGCCTTCAGCTTGCTCATCAGAGACTATCTGATCATTTTTTGATTCATATACTTTCACATTTCATACAAACTTAAATAATTCCTTTGATTGTGTAAAGCTGCTTTGCAACGATGGAAATTGTTAAAAGCGCTATACAAATAAAATGTAATTGAATTAAAAATTTTACCAGTCAATAAAAATTTGAATGAGTTTTAGCATGTACCCATTGTTAGCTGAACACATCCCGTCCCAGCCGCAGTACGGGTCTCGGGCCATCACACACGAGTCGCACTTGCTACCGTACACGCTGCAGTTGTACAAGTCAATCTGGATCACTTCACTGCTGGAGCTCACAAAGAGCTTTTTCTACAGTAAGCCAACAAACACAGAATTTGCACAAGTCTGTTTTAGTGTGCAGCAGGCCTGACAGTAGGGAAAGATCAAATGCTGGTAAACAAATAATTAATTTGCATGTCTGTGTGTGTGTGTGTGTGTGTGTGTGTGTGTGTGTGTGTGTGTGTGTGTGTGTGTGTGTGTGTTTCTTGGTTTTGCCTCAGAAACAGCATTTTTAATGTCAGCCCAAGTTTTCTATTGGATTAAGGTCTGGAGATTGGGCTGGCCACACCATAACGTTAATCTTGTTGGTCTGGAACCAAGATGCTTCTCGCTCACTGGTGTTTGGCGTCGCTGTCTTGTTGAAACACCCATTTCAAGGGCATTTCCTCTTTGGCATAAGGCAACATGGTCTTCACAGTGTACTGTGGCTTGAATTCAGTGTTTGGGGGTCATCTGGCAAACTGTCTGTGGCCTCTAGACTCAAAAAGAACAATCTAGCTTTCATCAGTCCACAAGATATTGCGCCATTTCTCTTTAGGTCAATGTATTATTTAGAGAACTGTATTCTCTTCAGCACATGTCTTTTTTTCAACAATGGGACGTTGCAGGGGCTTCTTGCTGATTGCTTGGCTTCACATCGCCGTCTTCTAATAGTAACAGTACTCGCAGGTAACTTTAGATGTTCTTTGATCATGATGGAACTGATCATTGGCTGAGTCTGAGTCTCAATTTTTTTATTCTTTGATCCATTCGAATGGTAGTTTTCCTTTCTCTTCCACTTCTTTCTGGTTTTGGTCTTCATTTTAATATTTGCATTTGATAATTTTAGTAGAGCAGCCTGTAATTTTCTGCACTTCTTAGTATGTTTTCCCATCTCTAATCAACTTTTGAATCAAAGTACGCTGTTCATCTGAACAATGTCTGGAATGACCCATTTTACTCTGGTTTTCAGAGAGAAATGCACAGGACAACTTTTCCTCATTTATCCTTAAATAAGGGTAAATTGTTCGACACCTGTTTTTTACAGAATAATTTACCTCTCTAATTGAACTCCACACTGCTATTATTTTGAACATGCCTCATTTCAATGAATGATTCAATTACACAGAATAAGGTGCATGCAAGTCATGACTGTTGGGTCTGTTGTTTTTCTATTACTCCTCTATACCTACAAGTAAAATATTTACCATCATTGATCTGGTTACTGATATTGGACTGCTAATATTTTGAACACAACTGTATATGTCTGTATTATACGCTGAAATAACAGAACTGAAGTGTGTGGTATAAAATAATTTTAACACTGTGGGGTCGGTTAAGGACAAAACTTCATCTTTATCCGATCAACTTTTTCGATTTCTTGTCTGTGATTCACTCTCCGATTACTGAACAGGAAGTGTATTTGGCTGATGATGAATGAAGTACAACTTAGTGTAAGCAAGCCATAAGATACTCAACCGTACAAAGTGTTATTTTCAGAGGTGGAAAGTAACGAATTCATTTACTTGTGTTACTGTAATTGAGTGTTTTTTGTGCATTTCTACTTTTTAAAGTAGTTTTTAAACTGTAATTTTGCGTTTACTTAAGTATGTTTTGTTTGAAGTATTGTACTTCGCTACATTTGAAATCATATTCCCTACTGAGTAAAAAAAAAAGAATTAAAATGAAAAATAATACAAATAATGCAACGGGGAAGGAAAAAAAATTGGACCCTGGAAACCACTACACTGATTGATTGATGGGCGGGGAAAAGAAACACGCTAAACCCACAAGAATGATGGAGACGAACAAAACAGATGCCAGTGATCCAGACCCAACTGAAAGCAAAACGCTATCAAATTCTGATGAAGCAAACCCCTGGCCATTGTAACAGCCACTACTATGTTGTATACCACATTATGTATGTTGCCCTTTTAAGAGCTGCCCCTCTCCCAGTTTGTGCGCTGCGGAGGTGTGTGTGTGTGTGTGTGTGTGTGTGTGTGTGTGTGTGTGTGTGTGTGTGTGTGAGTAGGATCGCAGGTGTGCTGCTCATCCCCGAAATACTCTATTATTTGACTTTATGTTTTGTGTTATAATTTTGTGACGCTGAAAGAGAACGATAAAGGTTTTGTGCTGAACGTTATTCTAGGCTCTGAGCTCTTTTTTCCCTCGGCTATTCGGCGCAAAGCGTCATACCATATTTAAGCGACCACTTTGATTTCAAGCACTAGAACAGCAGGAGCTTAAAAACATCTAGTCTGAGATTTATATCCGCTTGTCTTTTTTGAACTACACCTAGAATCCCCCATCCCACTCCATAAGCGCAGAGTTTCCAGTCAATGAGCTCCGCGATGGGAATGCGGAAGTGTGCATCTTGCATGTGTGAAGAGCGAGCACAGAGTTTCCAGTCAATGAGCTCCGGCGTGGGGAAAGCAGAAGTGTGCAGCCGGCATGTGTGAAGAGCGAGCACTGCTGTGTTTGCCTGCGTGGAGATCACTTGTGGTCATGAGACGGGCGACGTAATCTGGCAACGTGATGATGTTAGAGCGTGGTTTAAATAGGTAGTTGAGATGATTAGGAATTGAGAACAGGTGTGATGGGAGCGGTGAATGAGGTGTTGAAAAGCAGGAGGCGGGGTGGATATGGAGCTGGAGTGCACAGGTGATCATGGCTTTGCTTGAGACATGGGCGTTACCTGGCATGCCGTGACACTCTAAGGTGCTGGAAAGGAGGGTTCGGCGGATTGTCGAAACACGGACTGAAGAGGAATAATGTGGATTCTGTCCTGGTCGTGGAACAGCGGACCAGCTTTTTGCTCTTGCAGGAATCCTGGAGGGGGCGTGGGAATATGCCCATCTAGTTTATATGTGTTTTGTGGCTTTGGAGAAGGCATATGATCGCGTCCCTCGGAATTTTCTGTGGGAGGTATTGCAGGAGAACGGGGTGAGGGGGTCACTTCTCAGGGCCATCCAATCCCTTTACACCCAAAGTGAGAGCTGTGTTCGGATTCTCAGGCAGTAAGTCAGACTTGTTTCCAGTGGGTGTTGGCCTCCACCAGGGCTGTGCTCTGTCACCAACCCTGTTTGTGATTTTCATGGACTAGGTAGGGAGCGAGTCGTTACCCCAAGTGAAGGAGTTTAAGTATCTCGGGGTCTTGTTTACGAGTTAGATTGGCGTGAGATTGGCAAGAGAATCGGAGCAGCGGAGCCGGTATTGCAATCGTTTTACCGCACCATTGTGACGAAAAGAGAGATGAGCGAAAAAGCGAAGCTCTTAATCTACCGGTCGATCTTCTATGGTCATAAGTGCTGGGGCATGACCGAAAGGACAAGATCGTGAATACAAGCGACCGAAATGGGTTTTCTCAGAAGGGTAGCTGGCTTTTCTCTTAGAGATAGGATGAGAAGCTCAGTTACCCGTGAGAAGCGCAAAGTAGAGCCGCTACTCCTTTGTGTGGAAAGGATTCAGTTGTGGTTCGGTCATCTAGTAAGGATGTCACCAGAATGCCTCCCTAGGGAGGTGTTCTTGGGACGTCCAGCTGGAAGAAGACCACGGGGCAGACCAAGGACTAAATGGAGAGATTATATCTCCACACTGGCCTGGGAACACCTCGGGATTCCCCAGTCAGAGTTAGCTGATGTGACTGGTGAAAGAGAAGTTGCTGGAACTGCTACCCCCACGACCTGATTTTGGATAAGCGGTTGAAAATGGATGCATGGATGGACTGATTAGATTAAGGCTGATCAGATTATTTTTAACTATTTCTACAAACTCTTTTCTCATCATCGTTGCACACTTCAGCTAGTCAAAGCTAAATTGACTCAGTGACATCTTGTGTGACTTTTTTTGTCTGGGCAATGTAGATAATAATTACTCTAGAGGTTCTAGTTCTATTTTCTATTATATAGTATAATATGGGGAAAAAATAAATGCTTACAGTATTGCGGTCAAGCAGCGTGCTGGAGATGTGGGTCCTGGATTTAAAGGGCTTGTACTGTGCAATGATGAAGGGGTCACCATCCTGATCCAAAATCTTATGGATGTTGCCATTCTCTAGAAAGAGGAAACAAACCAAGAAATAACCTTAACTCTAATCTTTAATTGGTCAAAGACTAAATCCAGGCAATCTGACTGCAAAACGCACCAAAAGCCCAAACAGCGACTGATCTTTTTCCCGTAAATCAAATATGAGAGACTCAGGAACTCTGAAGACACAAGTTAGGGTACACCATGTATGGGCTGCAGACCCAACACAAGGCACAAGCACACACACTTACACAAACATCCATACGCTGTGGGTAATTTGGACACATTAGCCTACATTGCATGTCTTTTGATTGTGGAGTGAAACCCGAGCATCTAAGGGAAGCCCACAGAGCATGAGGAGAACATGGAAACTACATAGACACAGACAGGGCTGGAAAAAAAAGACAAAAACCATCCCCTCTGTAAAGGTTGTATTTTCTTCGCCAGCTGAAGAAGTTCAACCTCCTACAGGAGCTGCTCACACAGTTCTACTCAGCCGTCATTAAATCCGTCCTGTGCACTTCAATAACTGTCTGGTTTGGCTCAGCTACAAAAGCAGACATCAGAAGACTACAAAGGACGGTTCGGACTGCTGAAAGGATTATCGGCACTCCCCTGCCCACGCTGCAAGAACTGTATATATCCAGAGTGAAGGAAAGGGCTCAGAATATCACTTTGGAGCCCTCATACCCAAGCCACCTTTTCTTTGAACTTTCGCCGTCTGGCCGACGATACAGAGCACCGAACACCAGGACAGTCAGGCACAAGATCAGTTTTTCTCCCCAGGCAATTTGCCTCATGAACAGCTAAAACACTATTCTTACTGTGCATTAAATATATGTGCAATATTGTGTGCAACACCACTGTGCAATATACTGTGCAATACTACAGATATTTATTTAACGTATTTGTAAGTATCTCACACCCTACTCCATTTGATGTTAACCCAAAAAAACTCATTTTAATTTTAATTTTTACATTTTTTTCCTGTTTTGTGTCGTGCTGTTTTGTTTTGTTATTTGTTTTGTTCTGGAAGCTCTGTCACTAAAACTAATTTCTTGTATGTGCAAGCATACTTAGCAATAAAACTCTTCTGATTCTGAAAACCACCACCCCCCCTTACCATCCCCTTCAGATTAATAATGCTGTATGTCACGTAAAATTTGTCATGTAAATGAAATATTAAAACTCTCTACGTATGATCATCTATGAACTATAAATAATGGCGATTAGCTAATCAGAATTCAATATTGTTACCTGGACTTCATGCGGCTGCTTCTTTTGGACAAATCACATCTTACTCCTTGCAAAATTCAAAGGCAGTTATTTTTTATTCTACTCTTATAATCGTTCCCAGATAAATGACATTGAAAGGATCAAATGATGATTTGTTTAAATGCCGGTTTTGTTTTGATGGCTCCACGTTGATTTAACTAAATTTATACTATATTAACAGATAACCCCCCTCCTGCCAAAAAATGCTTGAGCACACCATCCCCCTTGAAATCTTTTTACAATTCGACCACAGAACACACACTATACAGTAGGTGAGATGTAATCTCTGAACCAAAACCTTTTGTTTTCTGTAAGACCATTGCATTTCTGGTAAACAGAAACCCCCTCACCTAGAACCATAAACAGAACATCATGATGGCTATTTTCTGACTTCCAGCTCTTCACTCTGTCCACCTGCAGGTGTGTGTAGTGATGGTGCATGAACAGCAGAGGGGCCCGGGCAGGTTTAATCCACTGGTTCATCTCAGGATGAGTTTCCATGAACTCCAGAAAGCTTGATGATAACTTTTGACTGTTTGCTACACACTGGAAAACAGTTATAACTCGTTTAGGCAAGAGGGAGAGATAAAGGTGTGGTTTATTTCCATTTAACTGAATGGTAACTTACCTCTCCAGGTCGTGGTGAGGACAAAGTCTGAGTGTTATCTTTGATATCGTTGCTCGCAAAAACGTTGATGATGTCTGACATTTTATAAACACACACGGCTGTCAGGTTGCTATAGGAGAGACACAGAGATAAGCATTCTTGGCTTAAGACACAAACACACTGTTTCTACCTCCATTAAATTACCACAGACTGTCAGAGTGTCTAGGAGGGAAAAAAAAAAAAAACATCTGATGGTAACACAAGATTCACTTTTAACTTCCACATTAATTGTAAAACGTCAGACTGCTGAATTAGGATTTAAACTCTAGCTGGGTTATAAAGTAGCTTGAATAAACCAGACACTGGGATTAAGGTCGTTTGGCACACCCACATTCACACCAGTGTTTTCTGGACAAAATTGTACTCCCCTGCTTGTTGTAACTTATTTTAATCTACCACAGAAATATAACAGCATTGTTTTGCTATGTTACTTTGGTGTGAGTAAATTTATGTGAGTAATATTAATCACTGGAGAAGTATTTCAGAAAACAGGTGAACATTCAGCACCACGGTTGAAGGCCACGTCATTGAGTGTGAAATGTTCAGACAGACTCTCGTCATCAGGACATATCCTGCAGATATAAAGCATGCAAATAACACAGAGCACCTGGCCAGTGCATTATCTTACTAGGCATTTTTAAAGAGGCCGTAAATGATGGCGCCTTCCCATTTTGCATCTTCTAGCACAGCAACGTCCAGAAGCTCTGTATAC
>JAAGKR010006567.1:29793-42099 GCA_011419295.1 Clarias macrocephalus
TAAATTTATACTATATTAACAGATAACCCCCCTCCTGCCAAAAAATGCTTGAGCACACCATCCCCCTTGAAATCTTTTTACAATTCGACCACAGAACACACACTATACAGTAGGTGAGATGTAATCTCTGAACCAAAACCTTTTGTTTTCTGTAAGACCATTGCATTTCTGGTAAACAGAAAACCCCCTCACCTAGAACCATAAACAGAACATCATGATGGCTATTTTCTGACTTCCAGCTCTTCACTCTGTCCACCTGCAGGTGTGTGTAGTGATGGTGCATGAACAGCAGAGGGGCCCGGGCAGGTTTAATCCACTGGTTCATCTCAGGATGAGTTTCCATGAACTCCAGAAAGCTTGATGATAACTTTTGACTGTTTGCTACACACTGGAAAACAGTTATAACTGGTTTATATCCATTTAACTGAATGGTAACTTACCTCTCCAGGTCGTGGTGAGGACAAAGTCTGAGTGGTATCTTTGATATTGTTGCTCGCAAAAACGTTAATGATGTCTGACATTTTATAAACACACACGGCTGTCAGGTTGCTATAGGAGAGACACAGAGATAAGCATTCTTGGCTTAAGACACAAACACACTGTTTCTACCTCCATTAAATTACCACAGACTGTCAGAGTGTCTAGGAGGTAAAAAAAAAAAAACATCTGATGGTAACACAAGATTCACTTTTAACTTCCACATTAATTGTAAAACGTCAGACTGCTGAATTAGGATTTAAACTCTAGCTGGGTTATAAAGTAGCTTGAATAAACCAGACACTGGGATTAAGGTCGTTTGGCACACCCACATTCACACCAGTGTTTTCTGGACAAAATTGTACTCCCCTGCTTGTTGTAACTTATTTTAATCTACCACAGAAATATAACAGCATTGTTTTGCTATGTTACTTTGGTGTGAGTAAATTTATGTGAGTAATATTAATCACTGGAGAAGTATTTCAGAAAACAGGTGAACATTCAGCACCACGGTTGAAGGCCACGTCATTGAGTGTGAAATGTTCAGACAGACTCTCGTCATCAGGACATATCCTGCAGATATAAAGCATGCAAATAACACAGAGCACCTGGCCAGTGCATTATCTTACTAGGCATTTTTAAAGAGGCCGTAAATGATGGCGCCTTCCCATTTTGCATCTTCTAGCACAGCAACGTCCAGAAGCTCTGTATACGTGAGACCCTTCTTCTCATCTATGCAGAACAGGCGTGCGGTCAGCATGGACGTCCAGCGGTACTGCAGCACTGATTTACTGCCACCTTGATCCGCCTAAGAACAAACGGACATAATAGCTAGGCATTGTCTGGGCAGAGCAGCTTTACTCATGTGTGTGTGCAGTGCCAGCTCGTTCAACAGGCAATACAGGCGGTCGCCTAGGGCCCCGCCTTACAACAAGGGCCCCGTTCACGTAATTAAAAGCATTTCATTTTCACCATAGTGGAACATAAATATATAAAGATATCGTTGTTGTACTTGCAACACATGGACCCATTAAACATCAACAACTATGACTAAAAAAAAATATATATATATATATACCTATATGCATAAATATACATCGCCACCCGGGTGCACCGCACAACTTGTGTGTTATTCGAGTGTGTTAAGACCTAGAAAAAGCCATCGCTACTCGGCTGCACTGCACAATCTGCATATGTCACACACTATACAAGGCTGATGTCAGTTTGGGACCTAAATATTTGTTGAGTGCGTTAGTGTGTGTGTGTGTGTGTGTGTATGTGTGTGAGATGCATTTGTGTGCGAGAGTGTTAACATTTGTGATGTGTATGTGTGTACAATAGGCCGCAGATGCTGGAAGAAAAGCCTCACACTATGATGTTCCTGAACGTGATGTCACTGAACGTGATGTCACTGAACGTGATGTCACTGAAGGTGATGTCACTGAAGGTGTCACTGAATATAATGTCACTCAATATAATGCCACACAGAAAGTTATTAAACATTATCCGGTGTAAGTTTAAGACATTATCACGCACTGTAAACCTGATTAAGTTGGCAAAACTCCAAATATTTGAGGTAATCAGTTACATGAATTCTTTTAAATTAATGATCTTTCCAATTTTAAGTAAACAGAACTATCAATTTTTGAGTTTGTTGAACAAATTAAACGTTTAATTTTTAAACAAGTTTTTAAACATGAAAAATTCATCTTGTTTATTTTTTGGCGGTCCTCGCGGATTCTTGCGGTCCTTGCAGAACTTCATTTTAAATAAATGAATTCTTTTATTTAAGCTCTAAGCTGTTCCCAATTACTAACCAAGCACAGGCTGCTATGTTTTAAGGTGACGTGTTGCACATGTTGCTTGCCAATAAATACAGTTGTCAATTCATGATATTCCACTTCTTGTAATTTCAATACTTAATTTACGTTGTACGTAGATATAGTTTGATAAGTATTGCTACATGACAAGGCTTCAAGTAGACCCTGTAATCCGTGATGTGTATCGGCCAATACAGCTTCTAGTGATCTGAGATCGGTGATCTGCCCCAAAAATCCTGATCGGAGCATCCCTATTCCTATTGATTATTAATTATTATTATCATAGAAACAACCGAAAACAATAAAAATATGTGATTGTGTATACATTGTAAACCTGAATAAACTGACAAAACTCTGACGTAATCAGTTACATCAATTTTTTTAAAGTAATCATGTTTCCAATTTTAAGTAAACAGAACTCAGAGATCAGTTTTTGAGTTTGTTGTACTCGTTCATATTAATCGTTCGTTACTTGCATTGAGTAGTTTACTGCATGCAGCGTTTCTGTCTCACCGGTGTTTCTCGCTGGTGGCCAGGTGTATTGATCCATGTGAGAGCTGTAGAGGCCTGGCTGATCGATGTTCCCGGTAGAGACTGTGTAATATAGAGAATCACCTGGAATACACACAGCACACACACACATACTGTATATCAGACAGAGTGTGTGACACAATCAGAATTCACCAGCCATGTGCCAAAACTCAAACAGGTAACACACTGCAATGTCTAACATGTGCTGCCACAATTACTCATTATTAAATATTTATTTATTATTTACTATTAAATTGCAATATAAGCAAATATGGGGTAATATCAAGGGCGATATCTGTATGAATTTAGATATCTTAGTTTTTATTTAGCAAAAGACACTGGTTAAAATCCTGGCAATGTATGTTTTTGGATTCAGTCAAACTATATTTATTAGGGTTTTTCAAGTCAAACCGGAAATTTAGGTCACACAGTTATGAAAGCAAAAACTTTTATTTCTCTATATAAACCCCTGCTACACTAATGCACTTCTCCCAGTGTTTCACTGGTGCTTGGATACCATCAAGGTATGAAAAGTCTGAAACACCGGCCTACCCAAGAAAATGTTTGCACCGTTCAAATGTTCTACTGCGGCTAAGAGCCTCATCACCGGACTGTGCTTGAAGTCTTCTGTACACGTCAATCAGTTCTTACCTCATCACAAGTCCCGGTTTGACTTGAATGGTTCTGGTTTATTATTCTATCACATGATATTTGTTCATTAACGAGCCTGTTTTTTATCAGAACTTTCCTACATATTTATTTTGTTCACTTCCCCTAACTTTGTGCCCTCAGTGGAACATTATGACTATATGATGATTGACTATCATATAATATGATAAGAGGGGCAATAAATCTGAAGCTAAATGCAGGTACAGTATATTCAACACAGTAGGTTACTGTGTTGAATATACTGTGATGAATGAAACAAGAATAAGCAGCTTGACCTGTGAATAAATGCAGGTTTCTTACCAACGTGCAAGGACGGCTGTGTGATTAGTGTTGCATTATACAGTTGGAAGCAGTTCATGGAACGATGCCCTGAGTCCTGACACGACAAAAGATATTATTTGATATCAATATCAATATTATACAAAATTAAATAGACTTGTTCTCCTGTTTAAAATGAACTTTACATTAAATGCAGTAAGCCTCCGGCAGGTCTAAGGGCCGGCACACTATGTCGTGCATCATTGTGTACACACTGTGTACTTGTATTCCAAGAGAATTTGAAGCGAAAATCATAAACATACCACATCACAACACATTGTGTCTTTGTCTCTGGTTCCACACATGAACAGTGGATTTCCATTCTTCCCCTCTTTCAATAGAGAGATTTTGTATCCACAACCCTGAAAATCAATAAAAAGATTTAAACACCCAACAAAAATCCCTTACTTTGGTCTATTTAATAGTACTGTGCATAAGTCCTGAGCTCGGCCTCCCCGCTCATTTTGTGTTCAGCTATGAATCTTTCAAGAATTAAAAACCTCTATCTTAAGACATGAACCAGGGAGAAACAAGTTAAAATGATGATGACAGATGATCAGACGGGTGCATGGGTTTGGGATCGCTCAGTGGGTTCTGAGTGGGTCCCAGGTTCAAATCCTATGACTGCTAACCCCCAACTGCTCAATGTATAATCAAAAACAAATGTCAATTGCTCTGAATAAGACAAATGTATAAAATGTATACTGGTGATGCTGAGTGGTTGGAACAGACAAGAGGGGAAATGAGGTCGCTGCTGAGGTTGTTACATAAACAACCAGTTTTTAAATTATATCCTTAGGCACTTTGGAGTAAAATATTTAATTTAATTTACATCATTTAATAAAATTTCCTTTAATATGAACAAAGGAAGACTGGCTCAATAGTTTTACACCATACTGTATGTTTGCAACGAGCATGAAATCTAAAGACTGTAGAATTCAGACCAAATATTCATTTCCAGAGAAGAGGACAGTCTGGCCTGACAGTCTGGCAATTGAGAATCATACTGAGTAAGTGCACATATATATGTGTGTGTATATGTACGTATGTATGTATGTATGTGTGTATATGATGATGATGTACATTAGTTTCTTTTATTGTGTTACCAGCATGCTCATGTTTTTTTCTTTTTTCAAAATAGTTGTGACATTGAAAATGATCAGCCACCTGTCCCCAAAAAAAAGCAGAGGCAAACAAGCAGGCAAGATGCAGACAAGATCATGGAAAACACAGACTGATGACGACACGGTTCCACAGACTCTGCGATTCCTGCCCGCACGGGAACCTGGACCTCACCTGCCGTCTGCTAACTCCTATTCTCCCATGAGTCTCTTCAAACTGTTTTTTATTTTCAGAGAACGCTGTGTCAACTCTTTGCCACAACACCAATGCTCAGGCTGCCAAGGCAACTACGAAGGGATAACTACAAATATAAATGGACAGACGTCAGCATCACTGAGATATACCACTACATTGGACTCCTATTTTACATGGCCATGGGGAAGTTGTCCTCTATCACAGACTACAGGAGACAGAGCGGTATTTTGACAGTACCTTTTCCAGCTAACGTCATGTCAAGAGACAGATATCGGATAAAGGACTGCCCTCGGAATGCAGATAATTCACTGTCTAAAAAGTCTGCCAGGGGATCCGTCAGGTGGATTTGAGATAGACCTCTTGTATTTGTGAAGTGGATGGACACCCGAGAAGTATCGGTCTGTTCTACCATCCATTCTGCTTATACAGGAGACACTGTGCAGAGGAGAGTGAAATTACAAGGTACATGGACTACAAAGACATTTCCATGTCCTGCACCTGTGACTGCACCGCACAGCGTGGCACAAGTGGTACAGGAAGATTTTTCTACAGTTCTTGGACATTGCTGCCACCAATGCTTTCATTGTGCATAAAGAACTAGTATATGGTAACCTGTCCCATAAAGAGTTTATGGAACAACTTACCAAAGAGCTTTGTGGTGTCTCACAGGAAGTAGCACCAAAATGGACAAGTACTGACCATGTACCAGTTCCAGTATCTGTGCTGACCTCAGACACCAGAGATGCTGCCGCTGCAGGTCGCAGGTTGTGTGTACATTGCAAAGCAGTCCATGGCAAGCGGCAAAAAACACCTTGGAGATGCCAGGCATGTAACGTTCCCCTGTGTCTTCAGTTGAACAGGAACTGCTTTCAAGAGTGACACAGGGGTGTGTGACTGTAGACACCATAAATCCCTTTTATCTTGCACTGTTCCTGTTTGCACCATTTTGCTTTGAATGTCTGTTTAAGTTTTTTAGTTTTTTTTTTATTTTTATCTTGGAGCACTTTTATTACTGAATGTATTTTTTCAGTTTATTTCGTTCTGTTCTCGTTGCAGTTTTACCCTGAATGTATGTTTTTGTAGGGTTTTTGTATCATTCACTGCTTTTGTTTGCATTATTTTACCCTGAATGTCGGTTTTTACACATTTTATTTATCTTGAACTGTTCCTGAGATTCTTGCAAGTGAATCTTGATTTATTCTAAAAAATAAACTACAAAAAAAGAAATATGTTTTTGTCCTCAAATTATTTTCTTGTACCACTTCCCTCTGTCACAGGCCGGACTGAAAGGGGTATTTATGCAGCTCATTATTCGGGTCTTTGTCTTCTCTGGTGTGAAGTGGAGCATTATTCATGATCATTCACGCCTCCTCGCATAGGGCCTTTACAAAACAAAAAGTGTCTTAGAAAATGAAAATGAATATATTGTTTTCTGTGAATGAGTGATCAAGATGATTATCACATCATTTTGAAGTAAAAACTCTAGACTACAAGATCCAGGTAACCAAAGTCTTGTAAATAAATGTTACGAGTGTGTTTTGTGAACTTATTTCAGTGATATATTTTTTTTGTTGTTTTCAATAATCACACAAACTGTTATTTTCTCCAAAATACAAACTTGTACATATATGCTGCTCACATATTACTGTAGCTCAGTTTGTGCTCAATACAGTGTAGTTAGCCTTTAGACATTTATATGTTTATAAGTAACTGAAAAATATACAAATGTCAAGACATGTCAGAACTTCTTCAGGGCCCCAAAACACCCTCAGACTCCTAAGGGTTTTAACAACTGATCAAAATGCTTTATCTCTGATTAAAAGCATAAATATTTCTCTGCTGCAGGGTGTTAGGCAGGTTAAACTCATTCTGATTGGTCAGATTACAGCAGCTCTGACCAGACAAATCACAGATATATACCTCATTCTAAATCTTAAGTCTTAGTTTTCAAACCACGCTGTCACTTTCACCACGTGTTATTGTTTTCCTAAGCCCGTCATGTGCACTTTCCCACGTCCCCGTTTCCGTCCGGTCTGCACACCAACTTCTTATTCCAGACTTTCTCCAGCACTTTTTTTTGTTTTTATTTTTTGATTATTATGTGTCTTTTTCCCTCCATTTTTACGCTGGTTTTTGCTTTTCATTGCTCTCATGCCAGGTTCGCTTCATTTGCGTCCCGCGATCTAGATGTGTCCGCCTCGCTTACGTTTCACCTCGCTTTTCGTTTACGACTTTCATCTCACGTTGTCTGATCTGATGCCTCGCTTCTTGATGTTCTCCCTCTGATTACGGCTCTAGCGATTTGACTCTGACGCTTTGCCGTTGATTCCCTGGTTTCAATCTTTTCATCTGATGTTTATTAATGAATTAGAAATGTTCAAGAGGAATGAAATACTTATGATTTTAATAGAAATTAATCAACTTAATTGAGAGGAAAAACAGTGCTTTGCCTCAGACAGCAAGTATTCTATTAGTATAATAATAGTAATAATAATAATAATAATAATAATAATAACCTTTATATTACGTGAAAGAAAATCCTGTACATTTAAAAATCGGATTGATCTATACACTTAACATAATGTGTGAAACTTACAGTAGATGGGCATTCTGGTTCAAATATGGGCACGTCAACCTATGGAGAAAAAGCAGAACACTTTATTAAATATCATCAGGAAATAAAGCTGTAATTATCATGTGTTGTAAGAGTCTAAAGAGTTTATTATAGTCTTTTTCTCTCATAGTGCTGCTGGTTTCAATGTCTAAACCCAAAGTGATACAAGAACTAGAGTGAGTTCAAGTGAAGCATAACGGGACACCCTGCTCCTACCCGGCAGGTCAGATGTTTAATGCGCTTTTGGGAAAATCCGTCCAAAAGTTGTGTATTAATATCAGTAAATGTTATGAGTGCTGGGGAAACAGTTTACCTTCTTGAGTGTAGGATGTTCTCCTTGATTTAACATGTACAGGACATCTGGACCTCCTGCGTAGATGTGTGTACTGCCAGACGCATGGACCAGCTGCAGGTTATCAGACATGCGTCCTCGGAAACTGAGAAGTGGTCTCAGTTCCTCAATACCTGAGAGAGAGAGAGAGAGAGAGTCAAATTTATGTAACACTATACACATAAAGGACTTTTTACACTGCTTTTGACTTGATTATATGATGTACAGTAATTGGAGGAAAGGTCTTTTAGAAAGACGATTTTTTTCTACAATAAAATGCTTATCTTCAGTAAGCATTTTATCCTGATCTGAGCGGTGGTAAGTCTTCAGTATCTTGGAAAAACTGAGTTCACAGCTGGAATAGAGATGTCAGTCCATCACTGGGCAGCACAAACACACATTTATACCTAGGGGTAATTTATTGTTGAACAAGTGAATCTCCCTACAGGAATGAGTTGAGAGCTGAGAAGAAGATGGAGAACCAGGAGGAAACCCTCACAAACAAGGAGAACATTAACTCCACACAGACCAGGAATCATGCTGAGTAATACACACATGACAGATTAAGTTATGCATGCCAAAATGAGGAGTAAATCTTGTTGATATTCTGTACTACACTGAGCGACGTTTTTAAATGTTGCACAAGCACAGCCAAGGAACATCAATTCAAAGGTTATGCGAGCGTTCGTTCACATTTCTTCTGCTAAATGCAGATCAGTGTGACAAATTTCTACCCACAGACACATACCACAATCATAACATCTCTAAATTCTCAGTCTGGACAAGACTGACAACTTACAGTTAATTGTGTGCTCAATTGCTATAGATAAGGACACATACATTTATACCTCAAGGGCAAAGTTTCCTATCATCCCCTGGAAATAATTAACCTCGGGGTAGTGTTATGCAATTGCACTGTTAGCACATCAACAAATATCATTTAAAATATCAAACATGTTTTATGCCGTATATATATATATATATATATATATATATATATCACATCCATCTATTACTGATACAGTTTTTCCGTAGCCAGCCTTTGTTTTAACTCTCTCACAATACTAATAATTAAAAATTATTACACCTTGTAATGAGTTACCACCTCCGTCCTGAAACTTAACTTCAGACACTGGGACTAATAAATAATAAATGACCAGCTCTTCACAGAAAATCCACCATATCAATGATTACAAATATTCTCTTAAACCTACATACTGTGTGTGAAACTTCTCAATAAAAGTGTATTAATTAAGCTGGAGCTACTGTCTGAGAAGATTAATCAAAGCCTTCTGACAAATCAGAATTGAACAGGGCTGTGGTGTAAAACTCGTGCATGACATAACAAAAAGAACATTTTAATACCAGTCGGATCAGAACATTGTATTTATGTATAATTTGAAAGTTATGTTATAAGAGTTATATAAATAAGAATTTTTTATAAGATTCCTGAGAAATAATCTAAAGTTTGTAACTTTTTAACATAAAAAGAATACAATGTAATAAATTCCTCCCAAACTGACATACACACTCTCTGATCAGTAATTCAGTCTGGAATTAATAACAGCACTAACAGTAAGAGGGTTCTGGAAATAGTATGACGTTAGATAGGAATGAGAGAGATACAGTAAACGCAGTAATGGAGTTAGACTTGTATATCGATTCATTGAGCCGATTCTTTTAAATGAAGCTTTCGATTCGCAATTTGTTTCGGTGAAAACTCATCAGTTTTCTATAATATTACTAAATACATAAATATATGAACTGTTTGACTACAACAACAACAACAACAAATAATAATAATAATAATAATAATAATAATAATAATAATAATAAAGCTTCTCTATAGGATTAGACTTGTATATCTCTTACTTTCTCTCTTCACTCTGATCCTCGCCTTTAACCCGTCAGTCCCGAGTGTGAGGCTGGAACATGTGGTCCAGATTAAAGCCAAAAGCAGCGTGTGACCTGCTCTGAGAGACATCGTCAGACTAAACTGTGACAGCGCGCGGCATGACTGCTGCCTTTAAACTCCTGTTTCTAAACCGCACGCAGAAGAACCGAGGAGTCGATTCATTGAGCCGAGTCTTTTAAATGACGCTTTCGATTCGCAAATCCCATTTTTGTAAAAACTCATCAATATTCTATAATATCACGAAATAAATACATATATGAACTGTTTGACTACTACAACAACAAAAACAGCAGCAGCAGCAGCAACAACAACAACAACAACAACAACAAATAATAATAATAATAATAATAATAATAATAATAATAATAATAATAATAATAATAATATGGACATTTTATGGACAATACACAATAGACATTCTCTCAGTATATATATACTGTCCGTGACCTAAAGGAAAGAAGAAATAGGATGAGAAAATAGGTAGAGGAAAATTGCTCTAGAAAAAAATTATAAATATAAAATCATACTGTAGGGATGAAACCACCTAAGCTTTCAAAAATATATCTCTCTCCTGTGTTTATGTGTAATTAATAAAAGATGAGTTAAATCTCATTTGTTGCAAAGAACTATCTGATAACTAATAGCAGTTTGGCCAGATATCCACAAGAGGGGGCTGTGAAACAAATGTTGAGCTATTAAAACTTATTTAAATAGATTATTATAAATTATGAATCTACTTAGATATCCGGCATTAAAATTCGAAATAAACATTCCATATTCAATTCAATTCAATTCAACTAAATTTGATTTGCATAGCGCTTTTAACAACTGTCATTGTCGCAAAGCAGACACAATCAAAATAATTATAATCTGTAGGCTCAACAACTACATTTGAATTGTTTTATACAATTGCTGGGACTTGTGGAAGTAAACATCCGGTCTTGCACAGATTTGACGGAAAAAACACACATCCCTCCGGACTCATCAGATCACATTGTTTCAAAGTCTAATCTTCATGCCCCCTAACAAATAAAAAAATCTTTTTTTTTCTGATTAGTATAGTGGAACCTTGGATTACGAGCATAATTCGTTCCGGAAGCGGGCTCCTATTCCAAAAACACTCATAAACCAAATAGACTTTTCCCATAAGAAATAATGAAAACACAAATTATTCATTCTACAGCCCAAAACAATAAATACATAAAAACTATTAATACAACATATAAAGTAAAAATAAAACAAATTAACCTGCACTTAACATAATAAAAAAAAAGTAAAAATAAATCCAGACAGTTAAGGGTTTCCATTTGTGCGCGCAGGCGCCGTGTATTTGTATGTGTGGAAATATATATATTTACACTCACCTGAAGGATTATTAGGAACACCTGTTCAATTTCTCATTAATGCAATTATCTAATCCACCAATCACATGGCAGTTGCTCCAATGCATTTAGAGATGTGGTCTGGTCAAGACAATCTCCTGAACTCCAAACTGAATGTCAGAATGGGAAAGAAAGGTGATTTAAGCAATTTTGAGCATGGCATGGTTGTTGACGCCAGACGGGCCGGTATTTCTGAGTATCTGCTCAGTTACTGGGATTTTCACGCACAACCATTTCTAGTGTTTACAAAGACTGGTGTGAAAAGGGAAAACCATCCAGTATGCGGCAGTCCTGTGGGTGAAAATGCCTTGTTGATGCTAGAGGTCAGAGGAGAATGATCCGACTGATTCAAGCTGATAGAAGAGCAACTTTGACTGAAATAACCACTCGTTACAACCGAGGTATGCAGCAAAGCATTTGTGAAGCCACAACACGCACAACCTTGAGGCAGATGGGCTACAACAGCAGAAGACTCCACCGGGTGCCACTCATCTCCACTACAAATAGGAAAAAGAGGCTAAAATTTGCACAAGCTCCCCAAAATTGGACAGTTGAAGACTGGAAAAATGTTGCCTGGTCTGATGAGCCTCGATTTCTGTTGAGACATTCAAATGGTAGAGTCAGAATTTGGCGGAAACAGAATGAGAACATGGATCCATCATGCCTTGTTACCACTGTGCAGGCTGGTGGTGCTGGTGTAATGGTGTGGGGGATCTTTTCATGGCACACTTTAGGCCCCTTAGTGCCAATTGGGCATGATTTAAATGCCACGGCCTACCTGAGCATTGTTTCTGACCATGTCCATCCCTTTATGACCACCATGTCCCCGTCCTCTGATGGCTACTTCCAGCAGGATAATGCACCATGTCACAAAGCTCGAATCATTTCAAATTGGTTTCTTGAACATGACAATGAGGTCACTGTACTAAAAT
>JAAGKR010006568.1:0-42097 GCA_011419295.1 Clarias macrocephalus
TTTTTTTTTTTTTTCATATGCAAAGCTGATGGAGCGGAGAGAGATTTATTGCCTGCTGAGTTAAACAGCCCTTAAATCTGCAGAGATCACATTTTCTGGTATTAAATTGTCCAATTTAACAGACAGTTTCCTGATACCATCATAAAGTGTCTCAAACATAAAAGCAAACAAACTGTAGGTCTTTCGAGTTGGTAGTACCATATAAAGACAGTCTTTCCCAGCTAGTGCACACACATACACTACTTCTATGCAACATTAGAACAAATTATGTTTCTAAGATAAAGTATTCATTTATGCAGTATGTTCATTTATTGGTGAGATGCATTTGACCTTTTGTCAAGTTTTGTCCTTTTTTATATCATTTACCAAGTTTGAATTCTGTTATCAGTCATGTGTTCACACCCGGATTCACAAAGACTTTTTAAATCGTGTATCTTTTATATGTTCAAAAATGTTCCTTCCAATTATTAAACAAGCTCTTGAAATTTGGCAAAATGGTGGCGTAGTGGTTTAAACTGTGGCCTCTCACCTCCAGTATTGAGGGGTTGGATCTCACCTCTGGTCTCCGTGCATGGAGTTTGCATGTTCTCCCTGTGTTTGAGGGATGTGTGCTCGTGCACTGCAATGGTTTGGCGCCCCATCCAACCTGACTTTGTGCTGTGAGATCCCTGGACACGACCCCAAACTCCGACTCCTCTGCCCCCATGACCTTGCACAGGATAAGTGGTGCTGTATAAATAATGAATGGATGTAGACATGTAAAATGTGCAGTAGGAGTACAGCGCAGAGTGTGTCTCATCCAGAAAAACAGATGTGTTGTTTTTTTTTTAGCCAGGATCCCATTTTCAAGGATCAGAATGACTGATCCTTGAAAATCGACAGATTATTTGCAGAAGAGAAACATATATCTTTGGCAATTATTCACACAATTGTTCACAAGCACCATTTGCATATTACAGAATGCAGAATGGAGTTAGTGCCACATCCCCCTTTCAGTTCTGACCTCATTCCAATCCATTTGCACATGCTTGGGGCATTAAAGGAGTTCCTGGGAGGCAAGCGTTTCATACATGAAGCAGGCAGTCTGGTCATGGCTGTGAGAAAACTTTGTACCTTGATGGTATCCAAGCACTAGTGAAACACTGGGATGACTGCATTAGTATAACAGGGGATAATATAGAGACATAAAGGGAGTTTTTACTTCCATAACTGCAGTATGTTTTGTTATTCTGCACAATAGTCCCAGATTTATATCAAGGTGTTTGATTTAATAAGTAATTATAAAAAAGTCACAATTAAAACAGGGACTTGTATCTAAAACCGTTATCCAAGAAAGAAAAATTTTATGACTTTTATTGATGCCATCACTGATGTCACGCTGTTATAAGAATTTTATTTTAAATGTACCTCAGAGCCACAAATCAGTTCCCTCACTCAGTATAATATATAATATACAGTGCCCTCCTGGAAGAAAAGGTTCATTTCTCTCCACACTGACTGGCTTGAGCTCTAATGCTACAGTCCATGTAATTCCTGTCTGAGGTAAACATACGTACGGTACGGTGGCCGAGAAGGGCAAAACAAAATAACAAAACCAAAAAAAAATAAATAAATAAATAAAAATTAAAAAACAAAATAACAAAACCTAAACCAAAATAACAAATGTAAAAATAAAATAACAAAACCGAAAACTAAATAACAAATTCCAAAACAATATAAAATCAAAACAAGATAACAAAACCAAAAACAATCAAAAAACACAACGACATATCCAGAAACAAAATGCCAAATGATAAAGCGCAACGACAATTCAGTCAAACCGGAAAGGGTAGGTATAGCTTGCAAATGAAATTCTTAGCGCTGATTGGAAGAGACATCTGTCACTCAAAACATACAAGAAGTACTGTCAAGTGAAGTCAAACTTATTTTTAAAGCACATTTAACACTACTTAGTTGGCCAAGGTGCTGTACTATCCTAAAATACAAAAAAATAATCCTTTAAAGTAAATACATCTAAATGTCCGTGAGACTGCAGTACGTCATGCATATTTTGAGTGACAGATGTTTCGTCCAATCAGCGGTAAGAATCAACAGGCTTACGTTAGGTTGCGAATTAAATCCTACCGCTAATCTTGAGTGGCAGATGTCTCGTCCAATCAGTGGTAATAATGTCATTCGCAAGCCACACCCACCTTTTTTTCAGCTTGTTGATTCTTACCGCTGATTGGATGAGACATTTGTTACTCAAAATATACAGGAAGTGCTGCAGCCTCACGGACATTTAGATGTATTTTTATTTAAGGATTCATTTCAGTATTTTAGGATTTTACATCACTTTGGTCAACTAAGTGGTTTTAAATGTGCTTTCAAAATGCTTTTAAACTAAGTTTGACTTCACTTGTACCTTTTGACAGTAACTTTTGACTTGTAACTTTTGACAGTACTTCTTGTATGTTTTTAGTGGCGTATGTTGTCGTTGTGTTTTCTCATTTGGTATTTTGTTTCTGGTTATGTTGTTGTGTTTTTTCATTTGGTTTATTGTTTGGGGTTTTGTTCTTTTGTTTTCTGTTTTGTTATTTTGTTTTGCTCTTCACGGTCACCGTATAAACAGCATCTGAGTTTTCAACACAGAGTCAAGTGCGTTCTGCTTATGAAACAGACTCATCAACACGGAACCGCACGCGAGTGCTGCTTCTGCTTACAGCTTTAGATGAGACGGAGACAGTAGTTCAGGGACAGTACAGCAGGTTCTTTTCTTATATGATAAATAGGGCCGCATCAAGACATGGTGCGTCGTGGTGAAAATCCAACAGCGCAAGGACGAGGGACGCGCCTTTCATAGGCAACATGCTGACTTGCCCCTTATTACCACCTAATTATTCATTCTGCGCAATAAGGGATTCAATACCCACACAAGCAGAGATAAACGAACAATGAAATGTAAAGGTTATTCCTGTTAACGCATGATGTTCTGACAACTGATTCAAGGATGAGACAGGAAGGAATATTTCGCAAGCAATCAATGTTCACCTGCATTTCTTTACGATATGTTTGCTTAGAGCTCAAACTTTTTAAGCAGCCGCAGAGTCGTAGCTCTTTTTAATAGAGGCGGCTCACTTATCTGTCAACGGGCCATACGCCTCATCATTAAAAAAAAAAAAAACACCTCTTAATTAGTCTCTACTGCGTTAATCAGCAGCTTCATCACCATTAATTAGAGTCACAGCATGTGGGCTGGGTTTAATTAGATACACTGATGCTGTCACGCACCTAACAGTGACCTCAAATCCTTCCAAGGGCCATGGAGCTTTGTAACTTTATTGGTGCCTTAAGTTTTCAACTCTGCTGAAAGTTAAGCCTCATAATCTGTCTGGTTTGAGGACTATGATTTTGAAAGAGACCAGAAGTGGGAAAAAAAAACAGTTTTATGATTACAGTACATTACAATCAGACCTACTTGTTTTTTTGTTTATTTTTTTTATTAAAGGTCTCATATTTTGTATTTCTTCAACAAGTTAACACAGGTCTCAGAGCTTCCCTAAATGTGTGATGATCTTTCAGGGTATTTTTTTAATAACATTTTTCATATCCTACCAGAGAACCGCAGAGCTGAGCAACACTCTGGGGGAGGGGCTCTTCTTATATGAGGTCACAATACAAAAATGGACAAAAAGGCACAGGATTTTTTTCTTCTTTTTCAGTTTTTACTTTACACACTAGCATAATTGTGGCCAAAATTTTGAGAATGAAATTCTCAAATATTCATTTTCACACAGTCTGCTGCTTCAGTGTCCTTAGATCTTTTTGTCAGATGGTACTATGGTATACTGAAGTGTAATTACAAGTGTCAAAGGCTTTTACTGAGAATTACATTAAGTTTATGCAAATAGTCAATATTATAGTCTCAGGTTGCGTTACTCTTGGCAAGACACAGGCCTGATGGTAGCGCTCACCTCCATACACTTCAAGAAGTGCAGCAAAGAAGCCACATCCCTCCAGGAAAAACATCAGGGACAGACATATATTCTTCAAATGGTACATTGATTAGACTGCTGTGGACTGGGGTAAAGTCTTTTGCTCTGATGAATCCTCTTTCCGATTGTGTGGGGCATCCAGAAAAAAGCTTGTCCAGAGAAGAAAAGGTGAGGGCTAACATTAGTCCTGTTAGGCCAAGAGTGGTTTAGGGGAACAACTAAGTGGTTTGGGGAACAAAACAAAAAAATTACAGTACAGACCAAAAGTTTGGACACCCCTTCTCATTCAAAGAGTTTTCTTCATTGTGTTCTTTCTTGTGTTCTTTAGCCCAAACGCGTCTCTTCTGCTTGTTGCCTGTCCTTAGCAGTGGTTTCCTAGCAGATATTCTACCATGAAGGCCTGATTCACACAGTCTCCTCTTAACAGTTGTTCTAGAGACGTGTCTGCTGCTAGAACTCTGTGTGCCATTGACCTGCTCTCTGATCTGAGCTGCTGTTAACCTGCGATTTCTGAGGCTGGTGACTCGGATGAACTTATCCTCCGCAGCAGAGGCGACTCTCGGTCTTCCTTTCCTGGGCCGGTCCGCATGTGAGCCAGTTTCTTTGTAGCGCTTGATGGTTTTTGTGACTGCACTTGGGGACACTTTCAAAGTTTTCCCAATTTTTCGGACTGACTGACCTTCATTTCTTAAAGTAATGATGGCCGCTCGTTTTTTCCTTCACTTAGCTGCTTTTTTCTTGCAATAATTCAAATTCAACCTCTTTGAATGAGAAGGTGTGTCCAAACTTTTGCTCTGTACTATAGGTCCATGACCAAGAAACTTCCCAGACCTTAATCCTATTGAGAGTGAACAATCCTCTATATGTGGGTGAACAAACAAAAACCCACAGATTCTGACAAACTCCAAGCATTGATTATACGAGAATATCCTGCTAACAGTCAGGATGTGGCCCAGAAGTTGATTGACAGCATGCCTGGGTGAATTGTAGAGGTCTTGGAAAAGAAGGGTCAACATTTAAACTTAAATGTAGCAGTCAATAAAAGCCATTGACACTTATTAAACGCTTGTAATTATAATTAAGTATACCTGTAACGTCTGACATGACATCGTAAATAAGATGACCTTGTCTGCACTAAACCCCCGTCTCATTGCCACTTCCGTGGTTTGGAAACCACCCTGCCCTTTGGATTTATCTGCCTGTGATTTGCAAAATAACCCTACACTCCTATCCAAACGGCGTCTCTTCTCAGTGATCAGATTAAGCACGAATCCATTCGATTTACAACTTTCCTGACAGAGCACCCTGACCTTTTATGTATCAGCTCATTGTATTACAAAGTCCACAGCAATCATGCCTTAGGAATGATCTGAAATATAATGCTTATATAAAACATGCGATACGGCTAACTGATCTCTAAACAAATTCTGTCTAACTTTCACCCAGTTGATCTTTGTTCAGATAAATACAGTTTTAAAGAGATGATGGTATACAGGACAGCTGCAAGCAAAATTGATATCTTCTGCATTCCCATGTCAAACCGGGTTCATCAAAGGTCATGTGTGGGTGTTTAATTGGTGTGCAGAGCTCAGTCTGACCCAGTGTCAACTCCAAACTGTAATTCGAGCATCAGAAAACGTAAATGGCTTCAAATTGATACGATTTACTCAAATCAGACAAATGAATTTATAAGGCTTATTATGAGTTAAGTGTGGGATTGTTTTATATGAATAGGGTAGTACTAGTGTTTACATACACAGTACAATGCTTCTTTATATATATATATATATATATATATATATATATATATATATATATATATATATATATATATATATATATATATTTTTTTTTTTTTTTTTTTTTCCTAGGGATTTTGTTTGTATTTTCTCCCAATTTGGTCAGAGCCATTTCCCACCCATCATTAGGGCACTCCCACATCAAGGCTACAAATATAATTCAGGGATGGCCGAAGACTATGACATGTTTCCTCCAAGCCCCATGACGCCAACCAACCACAGGTTTTTTTTTTTTTACCTGCTTGCTTACAGGATTGGGAGCAGCCCCTCACTTGCGTGAGCTCGCAAACACTTCAATTGATATGAGCGCTTCTCATCCCTCCCCTCTGAGAGAACTCAGCCAATCAGCTATCGGCTACAAGAGGCTACAACAAATTTTTGCAATCTCCGGATGATGGGGCGAGCACTTACAGTGTTCAATACAATATACAATGAACTAGACGTATAGCATCGTACTGTAATAAATACACCATAATGTGAAGATTTTGTTCCTATGCATGGGAATATAATGCCGATTACTGTGCATACAGTGGTTACTCGGGCGTGCAGAAAAGAAAAAACGTGCAACATAGCCTGTTTTAGGAGGTTTTAACAATTAAAATCGATTCCCATTTTTTTTCCATAAGTGACTGTTTGAAATGCAGCGTGAATCAACTATCATCCCATCAATACTCACTAGTGTCATGAATGAAACTAAATTGACCTAAACATCATAAACAAACTGCACAAATTAAAACCAAGATAGAGACCAAAATCCCAGCATTGTTGTGAGGCAGTTCTGACATCGATGTGAGGTGTCTACACAGAACAATTTTATCATGAAAATCTATTTTGATCAATGTTAGAACTAAAATACGACCTGAATTCCAGGACAAAGAAAGACTTCAAGTTGGTTATTAATAAAGATAAGCAGGTATGGCTAATAAATTCATCAGCTATCTCATCAGACCATGTGCGTCCTAATTATATAATATAAAGTAACGCATTCATATACTATACAGTACACTCTGTATGGACAAAAGTTTGCAGACACCCAACCATCACATGGTTCTCCTTCGTTCTTCTTTGCTGTTATTATAACCTCTTCTCTTCTCTTATAACCTCTTCATTAGTGTGGTCAGGACGTGATGCAGGGTGTGGAGGCCTGGCATGCAGTCACTGTTCCCGTTCATCCCAAAGGTGTTCAGTGGGGTTGAGGTCATGAATCTGTGTAGAATACTTGAATTCTTCATCTTCAACCTTGGTACTCCAGGTTTCATGAAACTTGCTTTGTGTAATAGTGAAGGGAAATTGTAAAGCTAGAGCATATAAATATATTTTATATAGTTGTGTGACAACCATTTAATTTCACCATGTACAGTTGGGACGGTCAGGTGTCTGCACACTTTTGACCATATAGTGTATGACAGTAGAGAGTTATTTTTATTATTTTTATTTTTTTTCCATATAGGACCTGTGTGTGCTAATTAATCGTAATTTATCTTAATTTAATGGAAATGGCTTGGAGCAATTCATTAGCTAGAACAGGAGACAAATAAAAACTCCATGATGCTTCCTAATTATATCATATAATGTACAGTAATCCCACGGGGGATGTGGCAAAATTTGGTGGCAAGTTTACTCACTTACCGTCTGTACCTCTTTATCCTGTAACCAGGGTCGCAGGGGACTTAGGGCACGCGGTTGGGTACAACCTGGACAGGGTGCCAATCCATTGCAGAACACACACACACGTATACACACTCATTTACACACTACAGGCAATTTGGGAACAGCAATTAAACAAATCTGCGTGTCTTTGGACGGTGGAAAGAAACCGAAGTACCCTGGGGAAACCCACCATGCATGGGGAGAACATGCAAACTCCATGCACACAGACCCCGAGGTGGGAATCGAATCCGTTCCCTGGAGGTGCAGGGCGACAGCGCTAACCACTAAGCCACCATTCTGCCTTGGCGGCAAGTCATCCGTCGATTTTCAATTATCAAACGTTCCACTCACTAAATGTCTAAGGTTATAACTGCTGTGGGCTCCCGAATCACCTCGTACAATATTGTAAAATATTTGCACCATTCATTAGGAGTCTCCTGACCGTACTGTGCTTGAAGTCTTTTGTAAATGTCAGTCGGTTTTATGATCTAATTTGCAATAAATTTCACCCACTGCTCATACAAATAAGACCCCAACAGCCAAACAAAGGTTAAAGAGTAAGCTATACAACGTGTTTTTACAATATTTTCACATATTTTCATTTTTAATAGCAAAAAAAAAAAAAAAACATATAATTTTAATGCACATCATATTGTTGGCTGTTTTCCAGAATTTAAAGTAGCGAGGGTAAAAAATAGCTATTTGAAAATTCATCGAAAGAAAGCCATGAAATAGCACCAAGAAGAGAAAAGTTTAGCAGGTCTGGCAGATACGACGCAGCCGGAGGACCCTGGACTTGTCAGAAGCCAGACAACTCGGAACACACTGAGCAGATTCTCCTCCAGCAGCAGGATCGCTCCATCCTGACTGGGCTGCTAATTTAGATCCTGGCAGGTACATCACATTCTGCACAAAGCTGGACAAACACTCTAGGATGCCATCTGCAATGGAAACTTCTTCATCTTGGACGTCTCTTAAACTAGACAGATTGTAAATAGTGATCATTCTTAAACCTGGGTTTCTGAAGAATTTTATTGTAGTAGAATAAAAAAAAATATGACCATGAATGATCAGATGCGGTGCTTATTCAATATATGATTTCTATAAAAATGTGCAACTTCAAAATACATGAAAGACTAAGACGATGATGACACCACGACAATAACCGTTGCTGCTATGGTAATATGTGGGATATGTGGATTCCAGGACCCACTATTAGCTCTCTAATGTGTTCTCTCCTCAGTATCCATAAACCAAACAAAGAATGTGTTTATTCATTTAATCAGCCAACAGCTTGTGGCCAGAAAAAAAGGCCCCTGATCTCTTGGGCCTGGTGCATTTGCATGGCTTTAAAGAGCACAATAGGCCATGGGGGAGTCGGATGGGTCCCCTGCATCAGACAATAACACTGCACATTTGTGGACTCAGCTAAACAGTCTCAAATTGCTTCCTAATATTTTTTCTCCAGCAACCAGCTTATGTTTCGAGACGATGCATTAAACTTGAGCACAGTGTAGAAACAAGTAAGTACTGTAGCTCCTCTCCCTCCAGATAAATGGATCCCAGTTAAGGCTGCTGACTCAGAATCTGTTTCGGCACTGAATAAAGGAAATGATCCTACACCCATACAAGGTGAATACGGGATCGATAAACACCATACTGCACTTTTCTCAGCTGCAGAGACAGACGCAGTCCCATGCCTTCTCCTTCGTTCCTTATTCTGGGTTTAATTGCTTCATTGATCCATGTGATGAGGTTCGTTAACCAAGCATGCGTTGTTAATAGCTCCAGTGATTAATAAGCATGCCCAGTGATTAATAGTGCACTCAGTATTTCCCACTGTTTCCAGTACAGGTAAAGGTTATAGTGGGGATTTTAAAAGCTGTTATTACCATATTGTACTTTCGTACATCAACCTCAAGTCCTGATTGACAATCCAGTGCCTAGAAGCATGTAATTTCATAGAAACTACTGTAAAAAGAGGCATATTAATTTAGTATGAATGCATATATATAACAATATTATACATTGTGTATACACAATTCAGAAAAAAAGTATATTATTTGTTATTATATTAAATATATATTATATGAATACAATATTAATAATATTATCATTATGTTATCATAATATTATCATATATTATGTAGCAATGCATTTAGTAAAAAAAAAAAAATATATATATATATATACAGGTTTTTCTTTTCCTGAAGTGAGTATACTTTTATTTGGCCAATTTTTGGATATCTAATCAAAATGAAATATAAAAAAAAAACAGATAATCAATTTTCGATTTTGTGCATTTACATTACTTTTTGTTTTTAACACAGGTTCCATGACCCAGATGTTTTTGCTTGATCATAATAATAATAATCATTATTATTATTATTATTATTATTATTATTGATCACTTTTTTGGCCTAATACCTTAAAAGTGTACTCTGTAGAAATTGTATATTGTTGTGTGTTCTTTTGTAACTTATTTATTTTAAATGATCATTTTGTGCAGAAAGATGTTTTGATCGTGTATATCTCATTGAAGCTAGTTTTCCACTTTCAGCACTGTCTAAAAGCCTTGCGTCTAAAAGCTTCGTGCTGCTGATTAACCTTTCTTTCAGGCCAGTTTAAGTGCAGTTACTCGGAGGGGAACGTTTACCTTCCTTAAATAGCATTCTCCAGCACAACACATGAAGAAACAAGTAACAATTTTCTGGTTCATGCCTCTTGTATCTGAAAAGAAAGAAAGAAAGAAAGAAAGAAAGAAAGAAAGAAAGAAAGAAAGAAAGAAAGAATAATTATCCATTTTTTGTTGTTTTTAATTTGCACACTAAATTAGAATTTTTTTTTTTTTGGCATGAAAAAAAAACAAGTGGGTTTTTTAATAATTTTTGGTTTGATGTTAAAAAATTAATAAACAAATGACTTGCGAATTCTCTTGCAACATACACGTTTACACATTCATTCACCCATGTACTACAGGCCATTTGAAAACACCACCCTACAGTTCATGTCTATGGACTGTGGAGGGACGTGGAGTACCCGGAAGAACATCCAAAAAAAAGAAATAATTGAAAATAATAATAATAATAAGGCATAAAGTGTTTTTTGTTTTGTTTTTTTATTTGTCATAGTCATAGTCTTCTGGTTACTGAACTCATATATTCACTGACCAACATCATGAACACAAGACTAATTTTTTTCACAAGTTTTTTTTTTCTGTAACCTTCTCAATGATCAAGATTACAGTAACGAGATGAGAAAAGTATAAAAATGCCAAGAGGTGATGTTAATGGCTATCTATTCTATACATTCCCACAGATCCAGCGGAAGGACAAGGAGACTCCGTGACTTCAGTTACTATTACAGACCCTCCCTCGAGTTACACTGACCTTACTCAGCTATTGAGTGGACTGAAGCAGTAAATTCACCATACTGTAAATAAATGCACTAGCACATAATAACGCATTAGCCTTCAACTCTTTACATATTTCTGTTTCTGACTTGCCTCCTGGACGATTCATATATAAAATGAAAAGGCTGCTTTGGTTATGAAAAACGCACATTAGACCTTCAAGCAAAGCCTGAATGCAACGCGTTGCTAATATAACACTTTCTGATGCACCGCTCCTATTAGAACACATCCTCTGGACTTGTTGGTCACCTGCATCTCGTCTTTTTTTTTTTTCTTCTTTTTTTTTTTTAAACTGCAGCCTGAGCAAAGAAAACAACGAGCCTACAGGGACTCGTCACTTTTACATGGCTGTCTAAAGTGCTGCACTTCAGCACTCAGTT
Organism: Clarias macrocephalus; assembly: GCA_011419295.1. Taxonomy (NCBI): domain Eukaryota; kingdom Metazoa; phylum Chordata; class Actinopteri; order Siluriformes; family Clariidae; genus Clarias; species Clarias macrocephalus. Next base: position 11,216 of record JAAGKR010006568.1, read on the forward strand.
CGGAGGCTTGAATGTGAAGTCTCGGGTGAATATACCTCCTGTGTATTTCAGCAATAATAGTAAATACTGGTGTTTGTGTTAGACTGGATTAATGCTCTTCGCTTGCTTGTTATAGCTTGGTATATTGGGTTACGTTTCTGTAGCTAATAATTAGGATTCCAGGGAAAAGCACGTGACACTCACAAGAGCTTGGACTTGCCTGGCGGACAAGTTCATCAATTGTTGTTCACCTGTTTTTCTCCACTTTTTCTCAACCCTTCATATCTCCTGATGTGTCCATTCATTCACTCAAATTTATCCAACCTTTTAAACATCATTTCTTTGGTTTGTAATTTGACATTACATTTCAGGCAGCTTATTTAACTCTGCAAATCAACCTCTCAAACCATACAAGTCAGACAGACCTCCTGTAAAAAAAAAAAAAATTCCTGATACTATTTACAGGAAATTCTCATATCCATGTCAATTCTCTAGTTACATCCACAGACTTTGTCATACTTACAATTCCACTAATGGTAAGAGAAAATATTGTGCATTATATGCATTATTATAATGCATATAACATTTAAAACATAAATAATTTTAGCAGTACATGTGGTTCTATGAGCGTCTATATGTGTAACATGCACAGCTGCGTATGAGATGTTGGTTTTAGCTTGAGACTTACTTTTTACTGGAATGAAGGTCAAATAAAGATATATTTAATAATTTTTTAACAAAAAAGAAAAAACTATTAGCCAGACATTCACAGGTTATTTGTATAATTAATCTAGTATGCTGGGTAAATACATGCTTTTTCTGGTTATTTGCTTAATTATTTCAAATAACAAACTCCTTTTGTGTGATAGAGCTATTAATCACGAACCATTCTATGCAGATTTCCAAAACAAAACAAAATTACTTTTCCTCGAGGCACTCAAGCATTAATCCAACAGCAATATTTGGCCCGAATAAGAAACTAACTGTTTTCTGGTTTCAGACTTGCTTCCAAATTGCTTTCCTCAAGCAGAGATTCCTCGAGCCTGTTCAAAGTTCAGCACCGATACTGAAGTGCTGTTCAGAAGAACTGAAACTGAATTATAAAGACGCAGTAAAATCAATAAACAAAATGACGCACTGAACTGAATCATCTCTCTAAGATCCCTATTTGACAGTCTGACTCTAAACTAGAGTAATAACGCTCTGCCAAAGATGGAAAAAAAAACTAAATAGACTAAAACGAAAGCAGTCTTTTGAAAGGTTCAGCCATGGAAAGTGATTTATAGTCTTATATTTGCATGTGCATAATAATTATGTACTCATGCTTGTGTGCTGTTTAAAGCTATCTGGGAATTGACTCCTTTTCTACAACAGTTACTTGCAATCGAGGCATTCCATGAGTTCTGATATTAGAGCATAACAGCACTAGGATGTTTACCTAAATGTATCACTCTGTAGTTCGGTACGGTCTGTAGTACAGGAAAGAGGGAAGAGCAGCTGCCTGCCAAAACCCCCATCGAAAACCAGTCATGCACACACTTTCAGCAAAAAAACACACCTGATAACGTTATTTCACCTTAAACAACACTTTGCCTAATTAGGAATTGCTTTTAAGTTGTCCTAAACCACCTCTGAATAATCCATGTTATTCTGTTTACAGCTAATTAGCTTAGTACAAGGCTGAATCCTGAATCTTTCTAACCCCTGGTCAAGGGCACTAATTATTGTGGGGAACAAGGGATTGTGCAGCCTACATAGCGCACTAGCTTTCCATTTAATACTATTTGGGATTCAACCCCAAAACCCATAAGTTAACAGATACTTTATAGCAGAAACATAAAGTAAATCTTGTACGGTTCTCGGGACTGTCCACTACCTCCATGGTTTATTTTCCTCCACTGTTGGCTGCATCATTCTGGTAAGAAATGTCATAATTAAGCAATTTCACACAAGAGGTTGTGTAGTTGTACTGAATGTCAACAAGACTGTGATATCTTCAGGCTGCACCCGAACATAGCCGCTCTGATGTTCAGTAATACAGTACTCCCTTTCTCGTGTGATATTGCTTAATTATCACATTTCAGGTCTTCACAGCAGTTGGCTGTTCTTTTAAGCTTGTGTGCCTTGTTATCTATCACTACTGCCACAAAGTTAGCCACGAAGCAGACAACTTATATACTTAGAGCAGAGGTGTGTGCACCCCAGAAGTGGTGTTCCAGTTGTCCGTAACTGTTGAAAAAAAAAAAAAAAAAAAAGAGTTGAGCGCTTTGACAAGTCCAGGTCAACACGCGGCTGACTGTTGCTCCCTGTTGCGGAGCCGGACAGTCCATCAGGACAGGATGTACTCGCGTTTGACTGATCTCACCGTCACGACATGTCATTTTTGCTCTACTGCTGATTTTTTGCCAACACACAATTCAGCAATCAAATCACAGACTCTCACTTCACCCCCTAAAGCAGTCAGCGAGCATCCGGTTTCTTCTGCTGCCCTCAATAGTGGTTGGAACGCCTCGACAGCTTCCTTACCAAGTAATCTGCCGTGCCAAATTCACAGAATGATATGCCATCCTCACCTAGATTAGCTTAACCCAGTGAACGAATTGCAGGTTGAAATCTGCAACTCTGGATTCCAGGATAAATTCCTGAACACAAGACCATTATGCATGCTGTTCAAGCATAATTAAAATAATGCAATACCATAGGTAAGATTAAAGCCAGGGATTTATCTCGAGTGTGTCAATGAACACATTTGATTTATTTATACGCAATAATATATACTTACATATTTTTCATTCACTTGGTTCGCTTTTTTAAATTCACAGATAGCTCAGTGGAGTTCAGCTTAGACATATTTTAGTAAAACATGTCATGCGTGTACACCTACACCGCTGAGAGTGATGAGGATTTGAATGACAGCTGCATCCTTTTTTTTTCTACTATTGTCAAACGTCCCACTGTGCAACCTGGATTTACAAAAATCAACAACTATATTTAAAAAATAGTAATTTTTAAAAGAAAAAAAAAGAAAAAATTATTTGTCTTTGACATAAATAATATTGGGTTGCACGTTATTAAGGAACCATCTGTTGCACAATGATTTTTTTTCCTTTTGCAAAAGTAATATCTCATGTTTATGTGAGTCAGATCCACACAGGGGGAGACGTCTCTACTTGCATAGCAAAGGTCTATGTTATTGCTGTTTTGTTAGGGCAACATGACTACTAGGAACCTTTAGTGATGATGAAATAATGCAACATTGAATTGCAACAAAAAATCACAGTATTTTTTTTTATGTTTTAAATATAATACAGAAAATGCGTGTGCCAAAGAAGTAACTTGTGAAGTTTATGCCACATACTGTAGACGTGACCAATCATGCTTTCTTAAAAAAATTTAAGTTGCTAACTTCAGCCGTATCACAGAGAGGATTTTATTTGTGACATAAAAATGGCCATTTTCAGCGTCTTATTTGAAACAATAATCATTTAAAATGCAAATTATTCCTATTTATTTATGAGTATTGATAATAACATTGGTGTTAGCTTCTAGAAGCATATGACCTGTAAAATGTGTTACTTAATTTGTTTTTGTTGTTTTTTTGTAAAAGCTTAAAAAGCAAAAAAAAAAAAAACAGTCTGTAGTGTCTGTAACCATGTCAAATTCATGTATCTGTCAGGGATAACCCCTAGAGGGCGCAAAAGCGCCCAACGACCCTTTTGTTTGTAGTTCTTTTAAGTTTCGTTTTGGTTACTTCATTTCCCAGTTTACACTTGGTCAACTCGGTCGTGGGTGCTCACCTGAACCGATTTGGTCATTAGTTTTGTTATAAATAACTTGTTTTAGTTCTGTTACGTTGTCTTGCAACTGTTTAAGTTACCTTGTAAATGTGCCAGAAGCTTAGTTCCTGTTTTCCGTTCGTGATACGTGTTTTGGTTTGTTTTCTTAAAGTATTTTTGTTTGTATGATTTCCCTGTTTTCTTTAATAAAAACATCATTCTTTGAACACCTGGACCTCTGCGTTTATGCCTCGCACCCTAATTCGTGACAGTATCAATATCTTAAAATTTTTTGCGATCTAAATTGGCCGACTTTCATCTGAATGACAATTAAGATCATTGAAAGATTTGAATTTACAAAAAGTTACGGACACTACATACTGTAAAATGCCATGAAATTGTATAGAGCAGTTGTCTTTCTTTTTAGCTGATAAAAATATAAATGTGTATGTATATTTTTTAAAAAAATGAATCATTACTGTACATATTATGAAAAATGGTGTTCCTATCCGAAAATTCACTTTTTCACCTACTGTGAGTGAGACACTTTTTAGCACTAATACCACGTTTTGGCCGATGTGGTTCTATGTGTTCCACACATCCATAGTGGAACACAACCAACATGCTATTGCACTCTCATGGTATGTACATGGTATGTGCTAATTATGTTAGAAAATAATCACATTGGAAGGCTCACTAAACTGAACGTACAATTCTCACTCCTGTACGTACATCCAGCAACAAGCTGAGGAATTCTTGTTGCCGTTGAGAAATTGCAAGGATGCCTTAGGATGGCTTGTTTCAATGAGACGGATCTCTTGCATCAACAATATCGACTAACTAGCTAACAAGAAACAAAAATAAGGAATGTTAGACATTAAAAACATTGTAAGTAGTGAAGACCCAAAGACAAGCATGATTTTGCATGATAAGTAGTAGCAACTAAGTGGTACTCTAAAACAGCAGGAAAGCTTGAAATGAAATGGTGCATGAATGTGGAAATCAGCAGGAAAAGCAGATGTAAATATTCAGCAGGGGGAAAACATCACGGCTGGATTTTTCATGTTTCAATGGGTTTTTTTTTTTTTTTCACAATTCCACTTCTCACATATATAACATGGAAAATAATCTCTCCATTGTGTCCTAAGGCTGTCCTGTCAAATTGAGATGGGTCTGATACTGCTTTAGCATGATGCTACGCCATAAGAAAAAAAAAGTACAGATATTTGCTGTACTTTTAAGAGGAGTAAAAGTAAAACATATCCTTTATCCTCTGGTGGCAGGTTGAAAAATTGTGCCTTTTAAGGAATTTACACTCCATATATTTATATGCATTGAGCCACAGCATAATCTCCAAAATGAAAAATAAAAGCCACAATTGCAAGAAGCCAAATTAATTATCGCACTGTATAACTGTTTAAAAAACACCCAAGCACTTGTGAAGATGAACCACTCTCGGAGATGTACTCGGTGTGTCAGCTTTCTGTCTATACCACATCTGACACTGCTGCTTTCTCCTGTATCTCTCGACCTCTCTGAGCGGGTCTACGACACTGGGCATCCGCGCCAGACAGACTTCTATTTGTGGATAGGAGACGTGAGAACATGCTCTTCTGTGCAGTTCACTCATTTTACACATTCGCACCATTCTTTAAAAATATCACAGTTAATATAGCTGCTTTGATGTAAGAACATGCTCATGGTAATTTTATTTAACATTAGCTGAAGCACCTGTCATTGAAGGTTAAAGAGTTTGTAGAAATAGTTAAAAGGTTAAAGATAAAAATAAGCGCATCAGCTTTAATGTAATCAGTGATATTACTGTGTTATTTCAGGTTGACGCCCACGTACATGTCTGTCTGTCTTTCTGTACGGCAGAACTCCCTGCCTAACATATTCTTTCATCGTCGGCCACATACACTCCCTGTTCGGTAACTGGAGCGTGAATCACAGATGAGAAATCGAAAAAGTAAAGGAAGATGAAGTTTTGTTTAAAAATGACTCCAGTGCATTAAAAAGTCGCCGTTATTTTAGATTTGAAAATATTAACCAACCCCAGTGAAATATATCCAGTTTAGCATTTCTACTCGAGATCTATAAGAGCAGGTGTTTGTTTCGATTGAGCAAGTAGCTTATTAGTAGCTTATTCTAAAGTGGATTATTAAATCCAAATCAGGCACATAACTGTTCATAACATCGCCTTCAGGCAACATTTTGATTTCATTTATGGTGCAGGTTAAACTTCAGGCAGATATTTAAGTACTGCAAAATTTTCATTATATTCTGTCTAACCAGATTTGCATGATGCTGTGACGAAATCGGGCTGGACAGACATACAGATATACAGACAAACAGACAGAGAGATGAGCAGACAAAAGCTTTCTGAGGCTGGTTTACTTGTCCTCCAATTTATAAAACATAAAGATAACATTGAAAGAAAAAGTTTTAACAGACAATGTACAGGCAAAGCCAAACAAAATCTGCCTGGACAGACATACAGATATACAGACATACAGACAGAGAGACAACCAGACAAAAACTTTCTGAGGCTGGTTTCTTGTCCTCCAGTGTATGAAACATAAAGATAACATTGAAAGAAAAAGATTTAAACAGGCAATGTACAGGCAAAACCTTTCTTTTATTTATATAGATGATTTTTTAACATGAGGGTATGGAAAGCTACCTTCACATGTACAGTACTGTAGCAAGAAAACAATGCTTGAAGTTGCTAGATGTGATATTATGAGTATATCTTACATCAGTGTACAAAATAGCTTGCAGGAATATGCGGTATTTTAAGATAAAACCTTTTTTTCCTTAGGCCGGAGATAGTGAGTCACTGTGAGTTGAATCCGCAGCGTGAGAGATGCTTTCTGTCAGGCGGCGGCTACGGACCCAGATGCAGGTAAACATACAGTTTATTAAGCAAGCTTGAGGGCAAATTCAAAATATGAGACAAAAATGAAGGTCAGTGAGCAGGTAAAGGTCAGGTGATGTACAGCGATGAACGGTGTAAACTCTTTGCTAGGCAAAGTGCACAGCGGAGAAAAACAGAGACTAGTTCGAACCGGGAAAAAAATGTCTGGTCATTTTGAGTCCAGGGGAATCGGATTGGCTTTGGGGGCCATCTTTGTATTCCGCATGGTGTTATGGGTACTGTAGTACAGTAGACGCTGATTCTATATAGACTCACCAAGATGGTTTCCTTCTCAGTTCCAAAAATAAATGCTGCCTGACATTTGGCATGGAGGACCGACATTCAAAAAGTAGCACAATTTTTTGGAGTAAAATTTTGACCCTGTGTGTGTAGACATGCAACTGCAGATGAGCCACACTTTTTTTTTTCCTTCCGTTTTATTGTTCCCAGAGCTCTTTGATTTATTAAAGGTGAACCAAAGTGCTGTTGCAATAAAATTTGTGTGTCCTGTCATAACCAATGGCCTAGATCACAAACAAATTAGACTTGTCACAAAAATGAAAACAACTTCAGAGGAAATGTTGCAGTAGGAAGAAATTACATTTCAGCGTTGATAATAATCTATAACTTAATCCTTATATTTAATATCCTTGAACCAAAAGGTTTGAACCATCTTAGTTTTCAAGCCCCAAGCAAACTCTGGAAAAATTGGTTAGTCCTGATCTTGATTAACTCCAAATAAGGTCTATCGGCTATTATCACATTTGGGGATTTTGTTACGGGCAAAGCTGGAACTCCAGGGTTGTTGTTTTTTCCTCATGCAGAGGATCGGCACAAACAGGAGAGTAAAAAATAGATGGCGAAATACATGCAGACTACACGATGATGTTTCAGGTTGCCTGTCATCACATTATCACTTCCTTTTGAATAAAGCACGGTGTCTCTGACAAGCCAGAATCCACTAATGCTGTGTAGTAAGTGAACTGTGGAGCAGGAATTAACAGACTCTCTTCTCTTTTTCAGACCAGCATGCCAAAGCAGAATGTGGGCGTTTTTGCCAGTACTAATTAAAACTGCTCTAAAATGATAGAGAATCTTATAACATGCAAAATAAGATGACAAATAAATTGTAAAAAGTCGATATTACTCACTTGGATGATTTGATAGAGCTGATGTAGTGTAATTAGGCAATGGAAGCTTGGTGGCTATTGGAGATCATTTAAACGCTTGATGAAACTGAAATAGTCAGTGAAAATCACAGCAATGTTTAATAGTGAGAATAAGAGTATTTCCACTTGCAAAGGATTGTAAATAAGCAGCTATGTGGACAAAAGGAAACCACTTGTTAATGAGATTAATCAGAAGAAAAAAAACGGCTTCAGCTAGCTAGGGAGCAAATAGATTTGACTTTGGAGATTCAAACCTCAGCACCACAAAGTCGCCATTGTTGGGCCCTTGAGTAAGGCCCTTAACTCAGATGTAAAATGTAAATGTAAAACGGTCAGATTGCAGATTGAGCCAATTCCTGAGTGATGGGCGTGTCAAGGGAAAAAGCGAAATACCCATCATGCATCATGAAGTTACAGTATGATCTGGAATGTCTATGCTATGCAATGTGGCAATAAAACAAAGTCAGCTGATGACCTGAATGTACTAAGTGACCAGGTTATCACATCTATGGAGTTTTTTTTTTTCCCTTCCCTGATGACACCATCTCTCTCTCTAGGACTAAAATTGTGAAGGAGTGGTTTTAGGAACACAAAGTATCATTTTCACCAGCGCAGAGAGTCTTGACCTTTATCATATTGAACGTTTTGGGGATGAGCTGGAGAAGACTTTACATACTGGTCTGACTCTCCCTTCATTAATGCAAGACCTAAGCTAAAATTGAATGTAATCCTGGACAGGAATAAATGTTATGACGTTGCATAAGGATGTTAAAGTAATGCCATGGTGAATGAGTACCATAATTAAAAATGATAGGTAATCCAATGAAATATTGTTTAACAGTGTATATCAGTTATTCATAATCCTAAATCCTAACTCATAATTCAGAATCCCATACATATAAATAATAATAATAATAATAATAATAATAATAAATAAATATATATATTTGGACAAGAAGCTTCAGTCAGGACGTTTAATGACAGGGTTGCCAGATTTTTCTTTTTTTCACATCACTTTGAACTGGATTAAAAGTAACTGTGGCTTCCAATATCATATTTTATAACACGTAATTAGACCTAATCTAATTTCCACAAACCGCAGCAAAGTGTTACAGACAGTGTGTATATGATGTACAGAAACATTTCAATTGTAGGATATGTAGCAAAGATTTGGGCGTTATGCAGTGGCCTTGTAACCACATAAAGGCTGAGAATAAGAAGAAAGATGTCTCTGGTGTTTTTTTTAGATGAAGGGGTTGCAAGCTATATGCCAGAATACTGTATGTTGTTCGTTCTTAGAAAGCTCTTACAAGGATACCCAGAAGTGTATTAAACAGTTACCTATAGCATAAGTATGACTTCATCTCGTTTAAAGCTTTAAACTTACAGATGTCCGTAACAAAGTCTATAGCCGGGAGCCAGGAGCAGTGATGTAATAAGAAAGAAGCTGCCCGAATGAACACAGCTGTTCATGTATCTGAGCCACTTCAAGGCTGCGCACTCCATCATATAGACGTTAATGAGCTAACACTGCAAAGGACAAATGTCCTTTGCCTGCTCACCCACAGAGCCATAAACTGTCTGGCTACAACGATGCTGATTGAACCTGCGAGCTTGAACAATTAATTTTTTTTGCATTTGGAGAACAGATTAACAGAAAATTTGTCTGACTGTAATTATGATGCATTCTACGTTTTTTGTACATTTACCCTCTAGATTGTGAGACATGATCAAGAATTTGTTCCTTCAGTTTTATTTTGTAGCTCCACGTTTTGGACATGCGGCACGGTGGCATAGTGGTTAGGACTGTCGCCTTGCACCTCCAGGGTCCGGGTTTGATTCCCGCCTTTGTGTGCATGGAGTTTGCATGTTCTTCCCGTGCTTGGTGGGTTTCCTTGGGGTACTGTGGTTTCCTCCCATAGTCCAAAGACATGCCAATTAGGCTAATTGTCATTCCCAAATTGCCAGTACTTAGGGCACATAAGTGTGTGAGTAAGTGAATAAGTGTGTGAGCGTGTGTAGCCTGTGATGGATAGGCACCCTGTCTGGGGTGAAACCCGCCTTGTGCCCTAAGTCTCCACAGTACAGCAGACCATCTGGGCCTCATATACAAGCTTGGCGCAGGTTTTATTTTATTATTTATTTATTTATTTTATGTTTTTTTTTTTTACATGATCCACAGTTTACATGAGTTTCATTTAACGCCGTTTAATTTTATATGTAAAGTGCTTTTAACTATTTACACTTTCACAAACAGCTTTATAGATATGTATAAATTCATTACATACGTAAGTACATAGGTACTAGGTGACCCTGAAAAAAGTTTTAAATATCTTGTAGTGAATGGACAAAATCACAAACTTGTAAGTGATAGGTGCAATGATGCAGAGCAAACAGATGGAAGAAGGATAACACATTTGGTAGGCAAATTAACTATGCAAATGACGGTAACAATGCTATACAGCAGAAATAACTGTATAAATAAATTCAAGTAAAAAAAATCTTAGTAAATAAAATACAAACATAACATATAATGTAAAAATGAAAAAAAAAATCAAATGTACATATAGGATCCATCCATCCATCCATCCATCCATCCATCTAGAAACCTCTGTAGTCCAACTAGGCACAGAGTGGAGGCCAACAGTAACCTTTAGATTTATTCCCATTTTTACAATCCGCTCAACATTCACACACTACAATTTGTGGCACACCAGTTCGTCTACTCTGCATGTCTCTGGCCTTTAGAAGGAAACTGGCCTCCGAGTGGCGCAGTGGTATAAGCGCTCGCCCTATCATCCGGAGATCGCTAGTTCGAATCCCGGTTGGTGCTGTAACCTCTTGGCCGAGCTCTCTCAGAGGGGAGGGATGAGAGGTACTTGGTGCTCCCACATTAATCACAACTCTACAGCCAGTCAGGGGCGTCTGTGAGCTCGCGCAACTGAGGGAGCGGATAGCGCCGTCCTCCGAGTGTGTTACGCCGCCCCCAACGATGCGCGAGCGAGCAGTTCGAAAAGATGCGGTTGGCTGGCGTCACGTGGTTCGGAGGAAACATGTGATAGTCTTCGGACCTCCCAGCTGAGTGGTAGTAGCCTTAATGTGGGAGCCCCCTAGTGACGGGGAGGAATTGGACACGACTAAATTAGGGAGAAAATCGGGGGAAAATCTCCTAGTGACGGGGAGAAATTGGACACGACACGACTAAATTAGGGAGAAAATCAGGGAAAATCTGGGAAAAATCCAAAAAAAAAAAAAAGGAAGGAAACTGAAGAAACTCCACCAAGCATGGAGAGAACGTGCAAACTCCATGCACACAGACTCCGAGGCGAGAATCAAGGGGACAGTGATAACCACTAAGCCACTATGATGCCACATATAGGATATAAAGTATATATTTAAAAAAAAATTATAATAACATAATTGATAGAGTGCAAAATTAAGTTAAGGAATGGAGAACATCAGAACATACACACACACACACACACACACTACTGAAACCAGTTGGCCTGAATCCTAAACACTCAGGAGGAAAAGAACAGCTCCATGCTTAAACCAGAAAAGGATGTAGGCTAAGCAGTGCTAAGCAATTAGGCATTAAGTGTGCATGTGGGAGCAATTAAACTGTGTTTGAAAAGCTTCATAAAGCAATGAGCTTCACTGTCTCTAATCGTTCCTTATCTGCCGCGCAATACATCAACAGGAACAGCAGGTGGCTCTACTTGTCCACAAGAATGAGTTTGGATTGTGATGCTTCGGTAATGTTGCCTAGCGTTCGGGTTACCCTTGCCGTCAGTTTTTTTTTTTTTTTTTTTTACGTTAATTCTCTCTATAAAGTGCCAGAGAGAAAAAAATAGTAAGGTAATACACTGATTAAAGCCCATCTTGACTTTCATATCAGGACTCGGAATTGACACCATTTTGCGGAGGGTGTGTGTTAAGACGTTTTGGACCCATTACTGAACCCTATTATTCTCTTGCTGAACATTTTAAAGGGCAATGTAGTTCATTCCTGCGCTTGAGATTCCAATCCTGCTCAGTTAAAGAGTTTAGATTAGAGCAGAGGAGCGAAGTTCAGCAGTGCAGAAACTCTGACAGTGAGAAATTGCAGTGGGACGAACAGCTGCTGTGGAGGGCAAGAGGCCACCAGCACCACCAATCTGATAACAACACCCATAAGGAAGGTTCTTTTCACTGAGCTACTGGCTGAAACATTACTCTGAAGGGGTTCTTTAATTTTCTGAACCACCACAGTTCAAAGGACATCGTGGCCTCTGTTGCTTGATGCCTCCACCCCATGGTCAGTTGCTTAGTGGCTGGGAGTAGAATAATGGACTTAAATCACACTGGACAGTGAAGCTCATGCGCATCTTCTTCTTTGCGATTATAATATATATTAGTTTCACATGAAAAATATATCTTTTTAATATTAAAAGTTTTCCTTAACAATAGACAACATTTAAAGCGTGTATACAGTTTTTTGTAAGAATGGAAAAATTTTTGGAAGGAGTCTCCAGTATTAGCACTTTGTCACATTCAACATTATAACTTACAGACAGATTATATCAAAAGAAAACAGTTTAGATGAAAATAACAGTGACTTTTATTTTGTAACTTAACACAGTTAGCAAAGTTTTATTAGCAATTCCACGGAGACCAATTAGCCATTTTAAAATGCCATTAGACTGCATCTGGAGCAGAGACCACAGCCTAGCACGGCCTCTTTAATTAGTGATGGTGAACCAGTGATGTGTACATTAAAGGTGAAATTTAGATACAGTAGGAGGCAAGGGACAGCTTAAAGGTATTAAGGAATTGATTACAGAGCACATCATATACAGCGCGCAGGATAGAAGAGTGCACATGCCGCATCGTGCAAACAGCAAGGAAAAATGAGCAACACTCATGTGTAAGTGTGAACAGTGTACTCCAAAAAATTTTTTAAAAATTACTAGGACCAACCTGTTAAAATAGGCTGAGCGAGACTCTGAGTAAGAACCTCTCGAAAACTTTTTCTGCAAAACTTGTGATTGCCTGAAACAAAACAGCCGGCCGGCGGTATAAGCCGAAAAAAAATGTACAAAATAAAGTGCAGATCAACCAAGCAGCAAGTTGAAAGTATTCATCTGAATCAGCGTCTAGGTACCGCCGCTAGATTGAGTTGGATGTTTAACGTGTAGATAGAAAGGAGAGAAAGTAAAAAAACATCAGTAGCTTGGAGAAGATGAAATTTTACCCCAGACTATGTCATGATTATAATTCAAAAGTTTTGGCATATAGAAGTCGTTTGAGCGTTCACAGTCCTGTGTAAAAGTCTTGAGCCATCGCTCATTTCTTCATTTTAAATTAAATAATATATTTTAATATATATAATAATAATAATAATAATAATAATAATAATAACAGATTAATTTTAAAAAAGTGGGGGAGAGACAAATGTTTTACTGCAACTGGCTACAAATTAGGATACAAATTAAAAATTGGTTGATTATGTAACGACCTCAGCAGCGACCTCATTTCCCCTCTCGTCTGTTCCAAGCACTCAGCATTCAGCATCACCAGTATACTAATCACTGGCCTGATCATCTGTAATCATCTGCACCTGGTTCTCAATAGTTCATGCCTTAAGTTAGATGTTTTAAGCCTGAATGATTCAACAACTATAACGCAAATGCAACAAACCCACAAAAAAAGAGGGAGGCAGAACGAAAGGAACAGAAATACTGTAGTACAAGATTATAACCTTTTCAATGGACTGCATGCTTTCTGCTCTAAACATTAAAAGTAGATAGTGAAGCCTCGCCCTGTCATCTGGAGATCGCTAGTTCGAATCCCAGGTGATGCTGTAACCTCTCGCAGCCGGAAGTCTAGAGAGAGCTGATTGGCCGAGCTCTCTCAGAGGGGAGGGATGAGAGGTACTTGGTGCTCCCACATTAATCACGGCTCTACAGCCAGTCAGGGGCGTCTGTGAGCTCGGAGGATAGCGCTGTCCTCCGAGTGTGTTACGACGCTCCCAATGGTGCGTGAGCGAGCAGTTCGAAAAGATGCGGCCGGCTGGCGTCACGTGGTTCGGAGGAAACACGTGATAGTCTTCGGCCCTCCCGGCTGAGTAGTAGTAGTAGCCTAGTGACTGGGAGGAATTGGACACGACTAAATTAGGGAGAAAATCGGGGGTAAAAATTCCCATCTTTTATGGAATCGGGCTACAGAGCACCAACATTCTTGCAGAGTAATTAACAGTGCAAAGTCAACTAGTATGTATAGAGTGAGAAGTACAGGTTTTGTTTTTGTAATAGACCCATTTTTATCAGACCCAATTCATTTTATCAAATTTGGAGCCTATCCCAGATAACTTTGGGCATAAGGTGAGGTACATACAAAACACGGGGTAAAAATCTTTAGCAGGGCAAACACACTTCGAAATTTAAATTCTAACCATTTTTAACCCATATAAGATTTAAAAGTTGTATGTTTTAGCATGTTTTAGCATATACTGTATGTTGTGCCCCAGTATCGGAGTGCCAGAATCCCTAATCTCTCTACGAAGCATTTCAGTTTTCTTCCCCTGCCCACGTGTGTTTCTTCTTCTTCTTTAGTTTCAGCTGTTTGCTTTTATAACCTAAATAACCACTACTGCTGCAAAAGGGACAGTAAGTGATTTGATCGACTACAATCTGACACAGAATGCTGCAAGCCGAAAAGTCATGACATCTCTACTTTACATCCAGATGAAATATTCCCTGCATTAAGAAGTCAAGCATATGCCATTAATATTAATATAAAGAGGGAGAGACGGGAGAGTTACGCAATCCACGTCTCAGGTACACCATGTCAACATTTATAATACATGTTGGCTCACAACAGCTGTCTTGGATGCGAAGCTTACACGTTGTTCTATAGTAATGTCAAGCTCATAAAAATAACAATTCAATAATAATTTGCTGTTGTTTGTACACATATGTAAACACTGCCTGGCCAATATCCAATAGAGAACCACTCCAAGAACCACTGTTTAACAAATTAAAGTCAATGAAACCTATTGATGGGTTAAAATGTTACATTTAGATAATCAGCTGATTTCATTTTATTGCCACATAACGTTGCTGAGACTAGACCTCACCAACTGAAGCAACCCCAGATCATAACACCGCCTCCAGAGGCTTGTACAGTGGGCACCATGCGTGCATGACGGGTGCATCGCTTCACGTGCATCTCATCTTACCCTTACACAGCCATCACACTGCAGTAGGGTCAATCTGGAATCATCAAACCACATGTTATTTTTCCATTTCTCTAAAAATAACAAATTCAAGCCCTTTTCTTATAGCGGCAGACCTCCCTCGTCCTAAAACAAAGTTTGAGCTCTTGTTGCATTGTGAATGTGGAAATGCTATTACTTTTACAAGTAACCGTAGCTTTTATTAGTATATCATTAAATATAACTTTTTACTGCTGATTTTTTTACTGTGCAATATATTAACTTATATTTACCGTGTATTTTGTCCAGGTGTTAGTATTGTGTTGGAGAGATCTTAACAGTGTAGTGTTGGAGAGATTTTTTTTTAACAAGCTGGGTTATGTAAGTGATTGACTTTGATTTAACATAAACAACCTGGCCAAAAAAAAAAACAAAAAAAAATGTCAAAGCACAGGGTCAGCAATGATCAGGGTCACATACCTGGAGCAGAGAGGGTTAAGGGCCTTACATACGAGTCCAGCAGTGGGTTTGAACCTGCAACCTTATGATCAGTAACCCTTAGCCATAACTGCTGAGTCATGCAGACTTCCTGGCTCTCCATGCAGACTTTATGAAATTACAGACCAGCAGGGATGATTCAACTACATTATTCATGAATGACATAACCGATAAACGTAACCATTGAATTTGTGTCATTTTTTTTGTTCAGGTTGGCTTGTGCAATCCTTGGAAAGAAGTTGCGAAAGCTGCATCCAGCTTTCAAAGCTGTCAGTGTTCTTAAGTGAAGGCCGAGGGACAGATTGAACGTGATAAAGTCTGGGATGTTAACAGTGGAAAATGAACTTCTTCCCTTTTAATGCATTGCTAGCCTGAGTTCTTTGCAGGACTTCCATGCAGCACATGGAGAAAATCAAACAAACACTTTGTCCGATTCATAAAGCGCTAGCAGAAAAAAACCTCACAGCTCTCAGAAACCAGAAGCAGCACACTGAGAAACGTCTTTATATCCGTTGAACATTTCTGGAAAATTGAGAATTAATGGCAGAGAAAATCCCTTCTTCTAAGTGTTGCATGGCATCAATTATCCCATTGGCTCTATTCAAAAGACATTTTAACTTGTTAATGGTCGGGCCATTGGACTAAAGCAATTATGCTCCATTTGTGACAGTGGCACTAGAATCAATAGCAGTTATCAAGGTGCAGATGTAATGCTCACTGAAAAGATGAGTTAAATTTTTAAATAATTACCATGATTGCCAAATAATTGACAAATAAAAAGAGTTTTCTTCTCTTGCAGGCTCTTTAGTAGCAATTTTCGTTCGGAGAATGGATGATCCCTTGACCTGCAAAAGTCCACATCTTTTAAAAGATTTTCCTTTTATATGCAGGAACACTTCAGGTCAGGAATTATTCTGTCTACTGTGCAAAGCTGAATATAGCTTTGAAGCCTGTACAAAAAAAAAAAAAAACATTACCCATGAAGAAAAATGCTTAATTTGGGAAGCTATTATGTGGACTATTATTTTTCATTAAAAAAACATATTGACATTATGCATATGGAGAAAAAGAATTTCATTTATTGCCTGCTGTGGCGATCACGGCGATTCCCTGTTTCATTGTTTTGATAAACATATGCAATTTATTTCTATCCAGACTTGCATATGATTGTAGCTGAGCTCTTTCGACAGAGTTCAAGTCAACACTCTGTGGTGTCCTCGTCATGTGTGAAAATGATAATTCATCAATCCAGAACCAGAATCCAGATCCACAACTGTTTTTTACAATTTGAATCATGGCATATCCCGTGTCATCAGGAAAGTAAAATTCAGGTCATTAACTGACTTAAGTTTTTTAAAGTTTCGTTAAGCCTTTAATAGACAAATATATGGTACATTACTGCACAGTGTGGTCACAGCACAGGGTCAGCCATGATACAGCACCACTGGAGCAGGTAGGGTTGAGGGCCTTGCTCAGGGGCCCAATAATAGCAATCTGGTGGAACTGGGGCTTGAACTGCTGACCTTCTGATCAATGAATCAATGCCTTAGCCCCCTTAGCTACCACTGCCCCTAGACTTCATTTTATTGCCACATAATGTTGTTTAGTCTAGACCTGACCAACTTAAGCAACCCCAGATCATAACACTGCTTTCAACGGCTTGTACAGTGGCCACTATTCATGATGAGTGCGTCGCTTCATGCACTCCCTTTATGCATTTCGGCTAATTTCATCAATTTCCTTAGTTGTTTTCTTTGCTTGATCCAAGGCAATAATGTGACCATGGGATATGTTTTTTGACATTTAATAATTGTAATTATCTCATCATACTTAGCCTCTTTATCTTTCTATTTGATTATTTTAATATCCATGTATTTGATTACATGGTTTTCACCAAGCAGTATACAGTACATCCTTACACACGTATTCTTAACACATGTTTCTTACACAGGGGTTTAATACTTACTGTAGATCATGTACAAGGTCTGCATAAAAGGTCAGACCAATATTTGTATATAGAAATGCCTTCATTGCTCCATAGATTGACTGGTTAAAATTAAGTGTTTAAAGTTAAAAACATTTTGGTGTATTTCTTTTGATCCTGGCTCAAATGCATCTGGAACTAAATCCATCTATCCATAAAAGCATGAATGGATTTATCAATGGGCATACATTGTGGCTATGGACAATGAACAAAATGATGAACAACAAACTGAAGAACTCAGATACTGTACAACTGCCAGTGATATTGTGGCTCTGTGCCTGCAGAGGGCCTCCTGCCCCGAATATGGAAATACCTCCACCATTATGTCACCACTTCCTGTTCACACACTAACTCGTGTAATAATTCATACACTTACCTTTGTTTCATTTAAATGCATTTTCAAATGCACATTCAAATGCAAATTCAGTGCACTTGTCTATTTTTTTTTTATCATTCTACTTTGCATTATTACCTTGTGTATTGTGATGTTTGACCCTGGCTTTTTTTTTCTTTCTTTCTTTTACATTACTTGCAAGGGATTTGCAAAGTCATCTGTTACAAGAGCATCAGACTTGCTATAAAGTTTTGCAAATAAATTATTGAAAGGTTTTCTTTGTAAGCAGCTACATTTTCCATTATCTTATCTCGTTCATATTTAGGAACAATATTTCTGTCTTTATATAAGTGAAATCATTACTTATACTCTTTTATTCATTCTGCTCCGTTTCCACATGTGTATGGAGGAAGCTCGCTGTGATTCTGATGTATGTATTATGGAAAACTCATAAAACAGAAAACGACATAACCATAATAAAAATGCCTTGCACGACAGCTAGGAAACCAACATTATATATTATTCAATATTATTGATGTTATTATGACTAAAACAGCAGAATTTTAAACTATTTTGTTGTATATTGAGTTTTTGAGAAGTTATGATTGTTTTTTTTTTTCTCTAAAATTATGTCTTTTCTTGGATAAAATGAAGGACACTAGGACGTAATCATTTCTGGTTATACTGCGACCTTAGTAGTTCTGGTAAAGGTCTGGTAAAATCTTGTTGTTTGGTTGATGAGGCTAGGGATTATAAGAATGAAAATAAAAAGTGGTATGACGTACACAAATACTGTACATAACTTAAGATATTATTCTGGCTGAAATTCACTCACTCATCGTCTATACTGCTTTATCCTGTATTCAGGGTCGTGGGAGCCCTGGAGCTTATCCCAGCAGGCTTAGGGTACGAGGCGGGGTACATCCTGGACAGGGTGCTTATACATTACAGGGCACACACACTACAGGCAATTTGGGAACTCGAGAAAACCCACCAAGCACAGGGAGAACATGCAAACTCCATGTACACAGAGACAGGAATCAAGCCTGGCCAGAAATCGAACCTGGACCCTGGAGGTGCAAAGCGACAGTGCTAACCATGACACCACCGTGCCGCCTGGCTGAAACTCATTTTCACATAAAAAAAAAACAAATCAATACTAATACCTCAAAATCTTTGTCTGTTTAATGTATTATTTTAATACTTCTATGTATTGTCGTTACAACTTTTTTACTCTTTTTTTTCAATGCACCCAAAAGGGGGCATCTTATCTGAAAAGTAAAGCTGGTATCCTGTCACTTCCCTGTCAATCCAACTGAAAATGTCCAGCTACAGTTAAAAATATGAGAAACACAAAAAATACACCTATTTATTTCTATTTTGCGGCAAATTGTGTTCGATTTCTTAATGGACAATAATATTTCTTGTTAGTTTTTTTTTCCACTTAGAGAAGTGCCATTAACATACCAAAATGTAAAATTCTATTGTCCACCACAGACATTAAATAGGAGCGGGAGGTGTGGTCATCTCTTAATAAAATCAGAGCAATATTGTACTATGTGTAGGGGCATTGGTGGCTCAGTGGTAGGTTTCTCACCTACCATGCAGAAGGCCAAGCCTTGATTCCCAGCCAATGCCCAAATCCAGCCAGGCATCCTGGGTGTTGGTCCCGAGCCAAGATGAAAATAGGAGGGTTGTGTCAAAGGGTGTCCAGAGTAAAACCTGTGCCAAGTTAAATGTGCTGATTGAATCATTCGCTGTGGCAATCATTTTAATAGTAGAAGCCAACAAAACAGCAAAAATTTGGATGACTCTGTACTCGCAGTAGACTGTCATAGCTCTCTTTAGCAACGCTGCACCCTCAGAATACCAGTCTGGTGTCATAAATTGAGAGACACGGGCATGGCGTAAGCAAAGATTTAGATGTTATAATGCATATAAAATAATAAACACAGCAATAACATAAATCAGTGTTTAAAGTAACAAGATGAATATAGTTTAAAATGTATTTAAATGCATTTATATGTACAAGGATAAAAATATGCAAGTACCTTATTCTGTTTAGTGTTCATCTAAATGACCATAATTTCCCACCTGTTTGAAAATTTAATATTAAGATTATATTTTATGTTGCAAAAGTAAAATCCATCATTATAATTATCAAGAATTACCTACTAGCATTTAAATATTTTATCAAGTATGTATTAAATATTTTGAAGCTTTTACATTAGTCAATTCCTTGTAATTGACTGCCATCTAGTGGTTGTCGCTGGAATTGTCGCCTTAAAGTACTGTACAATGATATGATTACACAACTTACAGAAGTGCTGTGCTGTATGCCCTCTCATCATCCACTTTATTAAAGACACCTGTAAATCTACTTATTTATGCAATTATCCAATCATCCAATCATGTGGAAGCAGCACGGTGCGTAAAATCATGCTGATGGCGTTCAAGAGTTAATACACACATCAAACATCAGAATGGGGGGAAGGTGTGTGATCGCAGTGACTTTACTGTGGCTGTGGCTTT
Organism: Clarias macrocephalus; assembly: GCA_011419295.1. Classification (NCBI taxonomy): domain Eukaryota; kingdom Metazoa; phylum Chordata; class Actinopteri; order Siluriformes; family Clariidae; genus Clarias; species Clarias macrocephalus. The sequence continues at coordinate 31,600 of JAAGKR010006568.1, forward strand.
ACTGTGGCTGGCATGGCTGTAGGCACCCAAACGGATACTTTAAGTATTTCGAAAAGTACTGATGTTCAGTGAATCACACACACACACACACACACACACACACACACACACACCAATCTGAAGAGTTTACAGGTGCAAAAAACAACAACAACAAAAAATCTCTCTACTATCCCCAAAAAATATTCCACATAGAGCCCATAGGTTATCTAGTGGTCAATTCAAAGGGGTTTTGAGTTCTAGATACAAACTTCTAACTACACAATGGAACATTTTAAAATAATCAAGTTGATCTTCACTGCTAATATATCTAACACCAAAGGGTGAGCCATGGCTGATGCAATAGTGAGAAAACTACACCCCTGTGTCACATCCCACCCAAAGGAACTGCAGAATGTTCGCACTAGCCTAAAACACAAGCTACTGAGAGAAATCCCAGAAATGGACCAAAATGACCACAACTAATCTCCTGTTACACAGAGACCACACTGAGGATGACACAGGGCTCCGTGTCCCCACTACAGCAGTGTACACCTAAGCCAGGGAGAGGCACAGGAGGTGGAGCAAGAGGATAAGATCCCACTACATTACAGTACAGCAGCTGGAGATGGCGGTCTCTCGAGCTGATAATGCTCAAAGAGATCCTACTTCTGCAGCACCGCACCAGCTTCTAAAAAATCATAAGAGCCTCAGAAAATCTGAGTTCAACCCTTCACTCCTGGAAGAGCTCCATCTCAGAGACCAGACAATAAATCAGCCTAAGGGAGCAGCTACAGAATCTCAAAGCGAATCAACAACCATCGAAACCAGTAGATAGAAGGCCAGATCAGCTACCAAGCTCCCAACCAGAAGAATCAAACCATCAGCAAAACCACTACACACCCAGAAAGAGTCAACAAGCACCCAGACAAAGACAGTCTGCATCTTGCAAAATCCCCAACACAATACAATGACGTGGCTTTGTCACCATAATATTAAAAAAATTTTTATAATTGATGAAGAACTCCACTTTCCTGGACACAGAGTCGCCAAACCACGGCGTCCCAGAAACAGCAATGAACTTGAGCTCATCACAAAGTCAATTTCAAACAAGCTAAGCCAGAAACTCACGCAGGATACTCACAACAACCCCGCTACTGTAGCCAACATCACAACAAAATCATATCTTGGCAACCTATAAAGCAACCTGAATGTCTGTATGCTAGAAATTTTGTTACCTGCCATGCATACAGTATGTTACCTGCTTGCTCACTAAGAATTAGGGAGTATCTTTTACAATCATTAGCAAATGGGACTAATGTTTACTTCTGTTGAAGTAATGTTACACAAACTCTGTCTGCTTTTTCAAGCCTTTCACCTCCCTGAGGTCTGTCCACCACCGGAACGTCTCACGATGTTAACGTGACTCTTCGACCTTGTCTGTTGAAATGATTTCTTTTCCTTCAAAGCTTCCTCTTTGACTGTTTCTCTCCTTCTTGACAGTATTTGAAGTCAAGCACTTTAACATGTGCCAGATTTATCGCTCCCAATGACCCCTTCTCCATCTCCCCTCCACCTCAGCACCTTTAAATCTTTGATGATCTGGACTTCCAGATATTCTAGATGTGGACCACTTTCTACAGGATTCCTGTTAAACAAGTGCAGGCTTTAGATCATTCTCCATTTGCTTTATTCCAAATTCATCCACCAGGGCCATGGTGATATAGCAATCAACAAATAGTGTTATTACACTAGGCAAATTACAGTGGTCCTGATCCTTTGGTAGGGAGGAACAGATGAACACCTTGACTTTGGCTCTTTGAACCAGTTTGTCATTAGTCCCTGAGGAACACTCAGTTTTTTCAACACCCATTTTTTTAGGTTTTCTGCAGCATGTTGGAACAAGGGCTTGTGCTAAGGACAGAATTAAGATGGTCGTGTTACCTTGGTAGTACGCTAACGTGTCTTGACATTTGATGCGTCTTTCACAAATACATGTTTGTAGTAATACATTTTTTTAGAATATGTTTTTCCTCTTACCACACAATGTGATATTAACTGACATTGCTTGGGCAATGTATAATGAAGAATTCATATTCACTGTATAGGAGATGCTAATGCATTCCTCTCTCGTCTCCAAAAGTGAGATTGCACTTGTCTGCAGGAAAAGAATTGTGGAAAAATTCCAGAATTAAAAAAAAAAATTCTATTTTATTCGTATGAGTGGTGTTCAAGTCAAACTGGGACGTTCTCATGAATGTAAAACCAATTGACACAGACAAAAGACTTTTAGCATAGTATGCTAATGAGACTCAATAAAAGATTTAAATGGTGCAAACTGTTTTAAGAACTGCAGTCTTTCTTGGGAACATTCAGCAAGTGGAACGCTTGACCCTTGAAAATCAACAGATAACTTCTCGCCAACCTGAGGGAGAGACACATCTGTGCTTGGTGGGTTTCCTCTGGGTACTCTGGTTTCTTCCCACAATCCACAGACACACAGGTTAGGCTAATTGGCATTTCCCATTTGAATGGCGGACCTAACGCGTTAGATTACTCGTTACATCAAAAAAGTAATCCGAGTACTCTAACGTGTTACTTTGTAACACGTTACCCCCAACACTGGTACTGAGTAACTGTTTCAGTTGTAATGTTCAAAAAAAAAAATTAGAAATTATAATAATTATATATTATTATAATATATAGATACACAGTTATTAAATATTTATATAACCATTTATGTTTTTATTCCCTGTCTACCACGGCTGAAGATTTTTTTCCCGCTACGCCGCCAGTTTGCGTGTGGAGAACATGCAAACTCCATGCACACAGGGCTGGGAATCAACCCTGGACAGGAATCGAACCCAAACCCTGGTGGTGTAAGGCGACAGCGCTGATCACTACACCACTGTGCAACCCACTATGTCAAACAAAATTCTCATTTAAACAGTCTTAAAAGTAGGATTTTAAAGAATTTTTTTGTGTGTGTGCTTTTTTTTTCTTTTGAGGGCTGAGTCATACTGGCCATATTTCAGCAACCAAACGTGATACAGTAATACTTTTGATCTCTAAAAATGTAGCTTATTGAACCAAGAATCTGAAAAAAGACAAAATCACCCAAATTGTGACTTAATAACTGATTTGATGCGACAGGTTACATTTCAGTCTACCAGAGACTTAATAGGGATGTGTCCCTTAATTTGTTCAATAAATCAATTGTTAGCAACCAGCTTCTATGGTGATATTTTTATTTTCTGTCATAAAAAGTATTTTGATTCATTTTATTGTTAATGCCAAAACCAATTAAATGTTATTGATATGGCAAGACTGGTTGCACAGATAGTACAGATCAGATTTCCTCACCCACCCTCCCATGTTATATTTAGAATCAAGTTCCAGGCTACACTCTTGAAAGTGCATTAATCTTTTTTTTTCAGCTTATTAAAGGATACAAATGTTGCCTACCATTGCTTTACACTCGAAAACATTATATATTATTGTTTCGTTATTTTTGTACTGTATCTAAGATTTGTTAAGACTGTAACAATCAGTGGTAGAAGTTCCTGTTTCACGTTGGGGACCATGTGTACGAAGCACGAGCACAAGTATGTGGAGGAAGTGCAGATAAACACACTGTCTCCAAGATCGGACAATATTGCACAACTGTACAAAGACATCGCAGGGGAAAACCCAACTCTGACATCGTTGCTAAGCTCTGCCAGATTGGGCAGTTCACAAATTTTACACGGCGCTCATTTCCTGAGGTTTTCACACATAACTACTTCCTGTAGAGTTCACACCGAATTATGCTCATGCCACTTAAAAGTTTGTGTGATATACTTTAATAAAGTTTATAATATGAAATGTATTAGTACACCTGGCATAAAGGTATGTCATATTAAAATGAATAATTTTAATTAAATAAACTGTCTACATTATTTTTTTTTATGTACATTTTAAAAAATCATTCATAAAGAACACCAGTTCTTTATACTGGTTATCTTGTGTAGGGACACATGGGGTTTGGAGTCAGGGTTGTAGGTCACCAGCTTGAGCATCATCAGAGAGTACAAGCACACTCAGTCACTAGACAATGAGTTACTCACTCATTGTCTATACCGCTTTATCCTGTATACAGGGTCGCAGCGGGCCTGGAGCCTATCCCAGGAGACTTAGGGCATGAGACAAAGGTACACTCTGGATCCATCACAGAGCAAACACACACACACACACACACACACACACACTATGGGAAATTTTGCCTAATCTGCATGTCTTAGAACTGTGGGAGGAAACCCACCACAGACCTTAGGGAGGAATCGATCCCAGACCCTGGAGGTGCACCAAGCCACCGTGCCGCCATACAATCACAACCCCCAAAAGAAATATCAACAAGGCAACATGTCTTTGGCTTGTTGAGGAAGCCAGCGTACATAAAGGAAATCCACAAAGCACATCAAAGCGAGATTGAAACCCCTAATCTTGGAGGGGTGAGGTCGCAGTGCTAACCACAAAGCCACTATCACTCAACCTACAGGTTTATTTATTTATTTTATTATTTAAAAAATGGGGGCGGGCGGGGGGGGGGGGGGATTAGTCACCTATTATAATATATGCTAGATGAACAAAAATACTGTATCTTGTTCATCAAACTTTTAAGATATTGGCTCTAAATATTATATACTGTATAATATAAGACTCTACTCAATAGATAGATAGATAGATAGATAGATAGATAGATAGATAGACACGCACCAGAATAAAACGCTTTCATAAACATGAGCTCCACAGATGGCTATCGTGTTCACCAACCGAATCCCTCAAGTATTTATCCACCTCCCAGGGATGAGAACACTCTCAGCATGTTTCCTCATAAACACAAAAGAACAACATTTCTAGACCCCTAATGTTAATATTTACAGTAAACAGATACAGGTCTACAGAAAACATATACTTCCTAATCTTAAATAGGCACGTGAAACTAGATTATGTAAACTAAAAAGCAGGCTCAGCAGATCTTGGTGTACTTTAGCCCACTTTTCGGTACACATGGTCGTCTGGGGAGCAAAGGCCTGGGTGACCTCCTGTCGTAAAAGACTCATGCTGTTACTTTTATTACCGGATTTGCATAGGTGTATTTAGGTATCAAGGACAATGAGAGTGTAGAGAGTAAAGCTCTGCAAGAAACTTGTCTATGTTGGATTACTTGGTAAAAGTGACTGCAGTGATTTTTAATGTGGAAGAGCTTTGGGAACGCAGGGAAAGATTTGATAGCAGTGATTACCATATTTGAGGATAGCGGAACAAGTAATGACTCCCCGGACAGAGATACTGACTAATGAGGATAAAGAATCATTTACCACCACAAAACATTTTATATATACTGTATATATATATATATATATATATATATATATATATATATATATATATATATATGTGTATATATATGTGTGTGTGTGTGTGTGTGTGTGTGTGTGTGAAATGAATTCTTGAACCTTAGTTAAGTAATTTGTACTCATACACTTTAATGCTTATTAGTTATAGATTTTCTTGGTTGCTTTTTTATTATTATTTATTTATTTATTCCTTGTAACAAACGTATTGAGCTTTAGAATAAGTCTTAGTCAGCCGCAGATCATGTGGAGCATCATGGAGGGTCTTTGTCTCTACCTCTTTATGTCAACAACAAACAGTGTTGGCTTTCACTTTTACACTGACAATACATGATTATATTTGTCATTGTGGCCTGATTCAGAAGCACAGCTGCACTAAACGTGAGGCTGAAAAACAAAGCCTTAAATAAATAATGGGATGAATGGATGAATAAATACAGCCTGAATACAGAATTGAAACAAACAAAAAGAAATAATACTGGAAAAGTATTATAAGCATATAAGAGTCCTTACCCTGGAATTATGATTTATGTATATTTTTAAAGAAAAAGTTTGCACTGAGATTCACATTGTTTTTTTAACAAATTCAATAAATTGTCACGTTAACCCTGTTATCATCGTATTAATAGCTAATTATTAAGGATCCCTTTATTTTTAAGATGGTTCTGGAATGTCAGCTAGGAGGTAAGAGACGGAACAACAAATTCCTAATTACAACTGGGGCCTGTCTCTTGTCGTACACAACGAAGGCCTGGTTTACTCCAGACAGAGTATCGGTTATGCGCTTCTGGCCTGGTTTTGAGAGACCGGTGTAGAATTACAGAGCGGTTGTTCTGAAAGGCAGTGTGAGAGAGAGGCACTATGCTGTGGTCCCCCTGTGGTCAGTTTCAGTTCACATCTCAATAAGGGCTTTCTGTCCATGCACATTACTGCCTCTTAAATAAACCGAAGTTCGACTTCCATCGATTGAACTAATCATTTTGCGGCTCTTTGAGTGCATCTAAGTGCTTCATGCATTTTTTTAAATACGTTTAAGTCATTCCAGAGAATTTCTTTCTTCTTTTTTGCTGTTTAATCAATCCCAACAAAGACAACAGACTTCACATAGTGTTCCAGACATGCCACATGTCCGCCCTTAGGCTGTATGGGGAAACCGAGGTAAACAATGTTGGTGCTGCATGTTACATTCCTAAACATTGTACTCCACAAAGTCCTCAAACATGCTGCTGAGAGAGAAAAGACTTTGCTTCACTCCTGCTCTAGAAATAGCCTTTGCCTTTATTAACTTTTTTAAAAGGCTGTTCTGGTGAGGGAACCTGCTTCACAAGTCATTCTCATCTTCAAATCCTTACGGCTTATCAGTTAGAGCCCCTTAAGCCGGAGTGAGGAAAGTAAATTCCTGTGGGTGGCCTGCACAACAGTTACAATAAAAAGTGGACACGCATGATTTGTGTACTTGTAACATCAGTATATTTTAAATCAAATAGTATCGGGTAAACGACTTAATTAAGTCAAACATTAAAATGTAAAATTGTCTCATATCATTATCATATACTAGATACACTATATGGACAAATCTGTTAACTATTGAATTCAGTTTTTTCAATCAGGCCCATTATCTCCAGTGAAGGCCAATCTTAATGGATTTAGCATACCAAGACATCTTGGACAATGCTATGCTTCCAACCTTGTGGCATGTGCCTTTTTCTAGTCCAACATGGCTGTCCCCCAGTGCCCAAAGCAAGGACTATAAAGACATGGTTTGATAAGTCCGGTATAGAAGAACCTGACTGGCCCGAGCACAGAGCCCTGATCTCAACCCCATCGAGCACCTTTGGAATGAACTGGAACGGAAACATGCGGAGACATTGTGAGCCAGACCTTCTTGTCCAACATCAGTGCCTGACCTCATAAACACTCTACAGAATGAATGGGCTCGAATTCCCACAGAAACACTCCAAAATCCTGTGGACAGCCTCCTAAGAAGAGTGGGAGCTGTTATAGCTACAAAAGCGAGACCAACTCCATATTGAAATATGTATTTGGATACATTGTCATTGCAGGTTTGGGAAAACATTTTTGTCGAAATGAGTGTATTAAATCAGTGTACAAATGAGCTTTATGCACAATACCTTACTGCAATTAATGCTGTTTCACCACATACTGTCTAGGAAATTGCTAAACTAATCATTCAGCTTTATAGTTACTCATTCAGCACGAACTCTTCAGTAACTCGAGTGAATAATTCTGTAACTATAGTGAAACTATATGGAAAAGTACACTATCCGGTCAAAGGTATGTTGATACCTGACCGTCACACTTAAACTGTATGCTTTCTGAGTAACTCATTCTAGATTTAGTCCATCCTTTTAGTGTTATAATAACCTCCACTCTTCCAGGAAGGCCTGCCACTAGAATTTAAGATGCGGCTGTGGGGATTTGCTCAATTAGCCACAACAGCATTAGTAGGGTCAGTGGGTTTTAGGTCAGGGCCACTCAAGTTCTCCAATTTCACCCTTGGTCAACCGTGTCTTTATGAGCCTCAATTTGTCCACAGGGCTGTTCTCATCCCAGAACATGTGAACATACTAGTGAAGAGAATTGGTAATTGTACAGCATACATCATCCTATAAACTTGTACACATCAAACACAGAGCAACATTTTGTGCAAGGTGTGTGTAAGCAGGTGTCCAAAAACTTTTGGCCATGTAGTGTTTACAATATATGAGAGAGAGAGAAATGTGATGCACCAGCCAATGAATTCTGGGATTTGTAGTAGACTAGATGTTTGTTTGTATATCTTCTGTTCAGAATATTCTGTCTCATTTTCAACTCACCTCTGACTAATCTCGCTCTTCATCTCGTCAGTGACTTTTAGTGCACATGCCACATCCTTTTCATTTTTGGATGTCTCACACACACACACACACACACACACACACACACACACACACATAAAGCCAGTGGTTAGCTCTGTTGTCTGCCCCCTTCAGGGCTAAGTTCAGTTCCCGCCACGGTGTGCGTGAAGTTTACATGATCTCTCTGTGCTTGCTGGGTTTCCTCGCCAAATTACAAAGACATGCTGATTGTGCTACATGGCGTTCCCAAATTGCCTGTAGTGTGTGTTCTCTGTGATGGATTGGCACTCTGTCCAGGGTGTACCTCGCCCCCCCCCACACCCCCCCCCTGACTCTTATTGACAGTAGTAGTGGGTAGTAGTAGTCGTTGTCGTTGTCGTCGTCAGCAGCAGCAGCAGCAGCAGTAGTAGTAATAGTAATTATTATTATTATTATTATGGTTGATTTCATTAATATTATTGGTAGTAGTAGTTATCACCATCAGCATCATCATCATCATTAGTAGTAGTAGTCGTAGTAATTATTCTTATTATTATTGTTGTTGTTGATGTCATTATTATTCTTTGTAGTAGTGGTAGTATTAGTTTTCATCATCATCATCATCATCATTAGTAGTAGTAGTAGTCGTAGTAGTAATTATTGTTGTTATTATTATTGTTGTTGTTGTTGTTGATGTCATTAGTAGTAGTAGTCATAGTAATTATTCTTATTATTATTGTTGTTGTTGATGTCATTATTATTATTATTCTTTGTAGTAGTGGTAGTATTAGTTTTCATCATCATCATCATCATCATCATTAGTAGTAGTAGTAGTCGTAGTAGTAATTATTGTTGTTATTATTATTGTTGTTGTTGTTGATGTCATTAGTAGTAGTAGTCATAGTAATTATTCTTATTATTATTGTTGTTGTTGATGTCATTATTATTATTCTTTGTAGTAGTGGTAGTATTCGTTTTCATCATCATCATCATCATCATCATCATCATCATCATTAGTAGTAGTAGTAGTCGTAGTAGTAATTATTGTTGTTATTATTATTGTTGTTGTTGATGTCATTGGTAGTAGTAGTAGTAGTATTAGTAGTAATTATTGTTGTTATTATTATTGTTGTTGTTGTTGATGTCATTAGTAGTAGTAGTAGTAGTAATTATTGTTGTTATTATTATTATTGTTGTTGTTGTTGTTGATGTCATTAGTAGTAGTAGTAGTAGTAGTAGTAGTAGTAGTAGTAGTAGTAATTATTGTTGTTATTATTATTATTGTTGTTGTTGTTGTTGATATCATTAGTAGTAGTAGTAGTAGTAGTAGTAATTATTGTTGTTATTATTATTGTTGTTGTTGTTGTTGATGTCATTAGTAGTAGTAGTAGTAGTAGTAGTAATTATTGTTGTTATTATTATTGTTGTTGTTGTTGTTGTTGATGTCATTAGTAGTAGTAGTAGTAGTAATTATTCTTATTATTATTGTTGTTGTTGATGTCATTATTATTATTCTTTGTAGTAGTGGTAGTATTCGTTTTTCATCATCATCATCATCATCATCATCATTAGTAGTAGTAGTAGTCGTAGTAGTAATTATTGTTGTTATTATTATTGTTGTTGTTGATGTCATTGTGTAGTAGTAGTAGTAGTATTAGTAGTAATTATTGTTGTTATTATTATTGTTGTTGTTGTTGATGTCATTAGTAGTAGTAGTAGTAGTAGTAGTAATTATTGTTGTTATTATTATTGTTGTTGTTGTTGTTGTTGATGTCATTAGTAGTAGTAGTAGTAGTAGTAGTAATTATTGTTGTTATTATTATTATTGTTGTTGTTGTTGTTGATATCATTAGTAGTAGTAGTAGTAGTAGTAGTAATTATTGTTGTTATTATTATTGTTGTTGTTGTTGTTGATGTCATTAGTAGTAGTAGTAGTAGTAGTAATTATTGTTGTTATTATTGTTGTTGTTGATGTCATTATTATTATTCTTTGTAGTAGTGGTAGTATTCGTTTTCATCATCATCATCATCATCATCATTAGTAGTAGTAGTAGTCGTAGTAGTAATTATTGTTGTTATTATTATTGTTGTTGTTGATGTCATTAGTAGTAGTAGTAGTAGTAATTATTGTTGTTATTATTATTATTGTTGTTGTTGTTGTTGATGTCATTAGTAGTAGTAGTAGTAGTAGTAGTAGTAGTAGTAGTAGTAGTAATTATTGTTGTTATTATTATTATTGTTGTTGTTGTTGTTGATATCATTAGTAGTAGTAGTAGTAGTAGTAATTAT